>JARHVA010010778.1:0-129833 GCA_037957365.1 Torreya grandis | reverse complement strand
CCACTACCTGTCTCAGTTACCCAAGCTGATTGTGTTTCCTTTTCAATAGTAACCTATAGGTTATTAGGCTTGTTGGAGTTTGGAAAAAACATTTAAATGATCCTCCCCTAAGCTTTTTAAAGGTCATTTTATATGGTTTTTAAATATCCCTTCACCATATATAGCCTCAATAATAATTATACACCATACCTTGTTCACTATCTATTGGCTATTGTAAGTGAGTATTTCCTTGTGAAGGGGTACCTGTAGGTGCCAAGAAACTCAATCATTACATATCAACTTCCTCTAATGGTTCCTTTTATATTATAAGTTTTTTTTCCACCATAAAATAAATTTCAAAAATAAATTCATGGCTTGGAAATGTGACATTGGGTGAAGAGTCAACTTTGGGAGTTAAAGCATGTAGATTTCACTAATGAGTTTTTACTGAACAAATACCATATTATAACCCATTTAAAACTAACTTCTATTGCTCATTTGGCTTATAATTTTTGTAAAGTAATTATTTATGATATATAAAAAAACCATTTATATATCCCAATAGATCATGTATCCATGTCATATGATATTTTCAAAACCTTCATGGACCTTTGTTTTTCCATTTTGGGGATCAAGGGCTTGAATTCACACTCATTATCTTGGAAATGATTTTCAACTTTGTTTATCCAGCATAAAACTTCAAAAATTCATGTTATGGTCCCTCATAAAATTTTTAGGTCTTTAATATGAGTTCCATCACTTTTTTATCATTTCAAAATCTCTTTAACCCCTACTAAACCACCTATTGGTGTGGATTTTCAATGAATACAAGTAGTGGGTAGAACATACAAATGTGAATTAATTTATACTTATTAGGAATTGTATATATATATCTCAAAAAATAAAATTCATTATTCATGATTCAAAAAACTTTAAACCATCACCAATCCATTTACCTCAACATGATGTCATCAGGAACTCTTGTAGGTGACCTTGACTGAGTTCAGCATGCAGACTATGTGCATACGCAGTGAATTAGAACTATGTATTGTGTATGGGCCTTTAGCAACCATTTTACCTCATAATAAATTTTCCATATTTCAAATCATTTAAAACCAAATTCAAAATCTTGTTCTCAATGTGGAAACTTCCTTCAAAGCACTTATAGGTGCACTTCCATGGTAAATAGTGAGAAGGTGTTATATATGATTGTTTATAGTGCCCTTTTTACATTCATTATAAGGTCTAACCTGATACCTCATGATTATAATAGGTAAAAATAGGACTTTAAAACCTTCATTACATTTATATGGACATGTTATGTAGTTTCCCATGCATGTACTTCACCATGACTACATGTAGAATTGGATAAAGCGCTGACTATGCATGACAATGGACTAAACAAATCAATATTGTTCACTTTTGAATATTTAAAAATTTAATGAATGGTGTTACCATGAAAATTTATTTGATTTAAAAACCATTATACATCATGTCAAATCCCTTGCATAGAAACATGACTTTTGAAAATGGTGGAATTTAAATGCAAGTTTAGTATTAATATCCTCTTGCAAAGTGAGTTTTTTGAGATGCCAAATCAACTTAAAAAATGAAAAATAAACATAAATTAAATTTTATGAGGAATCTATAATAAATTTTATTTATAATAACCAATTAGATCATATGGATTTTCCCAAAACAAAGCAAAACCTATAGGGTATATAGATTAGTAGGCAAATTTGAAAGGTCAACTTCTTAGGAATTGCTCATAAAGTTTAGAACACAATTCCTCTACAACCAAACATAAATGTAATTTGACTGAGTTTATAATACACCGCTAAGATAATTTCACCTAAAACCTTTTATGTTAACCATACCAAGTACAAACTTGCAAGTCACTTTTGTTTGCCAAGAAGGGTGAAAAAGGAGTAGAATAGTTTTAGCTCATAAATGAAACTTAAAAAGAATAAAAAATGTATAAATGAATGTGAAAAATGTGAAAAACCACATTAAAATGGTTTCCTATGTGGCACACTTACCAAAGAGGCTATACAAGTGCCAAACTCTTCTTTTTCTTCAAGAAAACTACCCTTTTTCTGAGGGACCTACCACTTTTCAGTTAAAAATGGTTGGTTAAGACATAATATGACACATATGGCATGACATCACCCTTTGTAATATTCACACTTCCAAATAAACCTATACAACTCAATAATGCTCAATTTCAACCCTAAAATGGCTCAAAAGGACTTGTTGGCTAATAAAATTAGTGACCAAGGCTAATATAACATTGAATAACATTAAATGACCTATGATATACCTTATGAAAAAATATTAAACCCCTTAAAACACTTGAAATTCATGTTATTTACTAGAGGTGCCTCAATTTGACCTAAAAGTCAAATTTGGTCAACATAATCCTTGTTTTTGCAGGTATTGGTCCAATCTTGAATTCCATGCTCTAGGTGCCTATTTTAGACCATACAATTATTTATTTAGTTTGCATACATAATATTCTTGTTTTGAAAACTTAAAACCTTTAGGTTGTTCTATGTAAACTTCCTATTCTAGGTTCCCATTTAAGAAAGCTTACTTGACATCCATTTGATTGACTTTGAACTTCTTATAAATAGAGAATGCTAAAAACATTCTTAAATCTTACAATCTAGAAAATAGAGAAATTTTTTCCTCAAAATCTATGCCTTCAACTTGTGTATATCCTTTTCACACCAATCACTCTTTATTTCTTATAACATCTCCATCTTCATTGAGCCTATTTCTATATACCCAATTTGTACCTATCATATTCTTGTTTGAGGGTCTTGGAACCAACTACCAAGGTTTCTTCTTTCCAATTTTGTTCACTTCTTCTTCCATGGATTTAAGCCAATTCTCATTCTTGATAAATTTAACATAGATCTTAGGTTCTAGTTCAAACATTAGAGCAAAACTTACTTGCTCCTTGTTCATTGCAACTCTTCTCCTTGTTTGAAATATTTCATTCTTATTGCCAATTATCTGCTCTTTAGGATGATCCTTTTGAACAAATATTGGAGGTGCCTTTTCATTCATTTCCTCAGCTTCTTCATTATATGCTTCTTCTTCAATATTTGATTGTTTAATACTGATTTCCTTGTCAATTTCAACATGTTTTATGACTTCTTTAACCTTTAAATTAATTCTCTCCATTATCTTTTGTATACTCTTATTGTAAAATATATAGGCTTTGATTTGAGTGGGATAACCAAGAAATATTCCGTCATCACGTCTTGATTCAAAGCTTCACAATTTGTCTTCCTCTCTTCTGATGTAGCATTTGCTTCCAAACACTCTAAAGTATTTAATAGAGGTAGGCTTTCCATACCATATCTTATAGGGAGTTTTGTTACTATTTACCCTCAGTTGAATTATGTCTAAGATGTATATTATTGTTTGGATTGGTTTTCTTCAAAATCCATCGGATAACTTGGCCTCCTTTAGCATTGTTCTAGCTATTTCCTTAATTGTTCTATTCTTTATCTCAACAACTTTATTTTGATGTGGAGTCCTTGATGTAGAGTAGTTCCTTTTGATCACATGCTTCTCATTATACTCTATGAATTCATTTCAGGTGATTTATCCACCTTTATTAGATCTTAATAATTTGATTTTTCTTCCAATCTAATTTTTAATGATGGCTCTAAAGATCTTGATTCTCTCTAAGGCTTGAGATTTGTTCTTCAAAAAGGTTACTCATGTGATTCTTGTGTAATAATATAAAAATAACATGAATTACCTCTCTCCTTTACATAATATTGTCTTGGTAGGACCACAAAAATTAGTATGAACTAATTTTGTAGGATTTGTAGTTGTATACTCCTTTCTTTGGAATTTGACCCTTGTCTTCTTGCCTAGTTGAAATTCCTTGCAAGTAATATCTGCAAGTTTGGTTATCTTGTGCATATGTCTTACACACTTATTTGAGCTCACTCTCACTAGATTATCAAACTTGACATGACCCATTCTCCTATGCTACAACCAACTTTCATCAACCTTTCTTATCAGGTAGCTATTTCCACTTACTTAAACTAGATTATAAATATTGCTTTTAGTCCTTTTCTATTATACAACTATTCTTATATATTTTTTTAACTTTCATCTTTCTACATCAAATGTAACCTTGTATCCATTTTCACACATTTGGCTGACACTTAGCATATTATGCTTCAATATTTCAACATAAAGGACATCATGTGTAGGTAGTTTACCATCTATGTTCAAGGTTCCTTTATCTTTGATCTTTACTGCTATGTTGTCTCCCAAGTTGATAGATCCTTCCTTACATTTGCTCAATTTGGTGAAATTGCTCTTATTACTAGTCATATGCTTTGAGTCACCACTATTTATCACCCATAAATTATGCTCATTGGCATGGGGTGAAGTTTGAGCAATCATGGATTGATTTTTATCTTTCCATGTTTCATTGGGTTTCTTATATGTCCTCTTCTTCTCTTTATCAGAGACTTGTGAACCTTTTTTCATACTAGGAGACATCCCTTTCTTTACATTGTGTAATTTTGATATCACAAAGATATTTCTACAATGTTTAGCTGTGACCAAAATTATTACAATTATAACACATTAAATTTTTATCTAACAAAGGAGAAAATGAGTTTCCACTTACAAAATTTATTCTCCTTGTAAATATAAATCTACAATCAAAAGCCCTATGACCAAACTGATTACATTTATAAAAATAACCATAGAAATATGAGGAATACCTGGTCATAGCATTTCTTGGTGTAACATCAAGAGCGCTTCTAATTTTTGGCTTCCTCATGCCTCTCAATTTGGTGTATCCATTTGCATTATCTACTTTTGTCTTATTTTTTTAGTCAAGTTTCATTTAAGGTTCTAACTTCTTCACAATAGTTGAGGAACTTCTTCCCTTCTCAGAACCAAGACCCAATCTCTCTTTTGAAAGATTTTGAGCATTGATCAGTTCATCAAGAATGTCTGATCCTTCTATCAACTTTAGACTTTTATCTAGTTGACCTTTGGATTTTTTAATTTCTTTTGTCAAAGCCACTATTTCTACCTCTAGCTTCATACATTCATCAAATTTATATTGTAGTTCAAGTTTGACTACATTTTTTATTCTCTTAGCCTCTTTAACTTGTGTCTTTAGACTTATTACCATCTGATCAGATTTCTTAAGGCTTTTATACATTTTCTCAATTTATTTTTATCCAAGATTCTTTTTTTAGCTCTCTTTTCTCAGCTTATCAATCTCATCTAGAGCAAAAATGAGTTCACATTCAAGGTCCACTTCTCCTTCCTCTTCTTTATTTGAGTCTTTAACTTCATCTTGATCTAGATCTATAGAATTTGATCCTAATATCATGAATAGGGATTCATTTCCATTAGCCATAAAATAATATTCATGATCATCATTCAAGCTATCACTATCTTATTTTGTGTATAGACATTTCTTGTTTTTGAATAAGTTCTTCTTCTTTAGATAATAGGGTTTCACCTTTTTGCTACTCTCTACTTGCTTAGAGTTATCCTTTTTGTTATGAGGGCATTCAATGGAAAAATGTCATACTTTACCACAATTAAATCATTTGAAGGGTAACTTACCTCTATTCTTTCCAAATCCTCTCTTTAATCTCTTGACAAAGTTAGCTTCTTCTTCATCAGTCTCCTCAGATCTAGATAAGGATGCTTATACTTTTTCTTGCATATCAACTTTGAATGCACCTTATCTATTAAATATGTCTATCTCTCTCATTCTAATCTCATAGGTTATGAAGGTCCCATGAAACTCATCAATAGTGAGTTTATCTAGATATCTTACTTATTCTATTGTATAGATTTTAGAGTCATCTTGATGGTAAAGATCTTAAAACCTTTTTGACAATGATTAACTTTTTCATTTATTCTTCAATGCCTTTTATTGCATTAATTATTTCATCTACCTTGAGGAGGTAGTCTAAAATACTCTCCTCTTCATTAATCTTAAGACTCAATCTTGCCTTTGTAAGTTTGTAGCTTATCTTGCTTTACCCTATCATCTCCTTCATAAATGCTCTTTAGTTTGTTTCAGATTGCTTAAGCATTTTGACAATACATCACTTTTACAAACTTGGTGTTTGATAGTCCATAAAGAATAGCATTATTTTCCTTGGAATTTATTTCATATGCCTTTTTGGTAGCCTAATTAGTATGATTTTTAGTAGAGGTTGTATATCCATTTGTTATAGACATCCATACATCAAACCCTAACGAGGATAGATATACTTCCATTATTATACTCTAAAATGCATAGTTAGATCTATCAAAGAGAGGTACCTTATTTGATGAGGATTCTTCTTTAGTAACCATTGTGTTCACTATTCTAAGATCCACTTGAGTTGATTAAGCTTCTTTCAAGAAACATGTGTTCTAATGCTAATTATTAGAACACAACTAGATACTGAGAGGGGGATGAATCAGTATATGAATTAAACCTAGTCCTGTAATACCTTTTATAATATATTAAAATATATATGTATATAAAATCAAATATATAGAGATAATATAAACATAAATACACATGACACAAGATTTATATGTAGAAAACACAAAGGGAAAAACCATAGTGAAAATAGATGCTAGAAACTACTATTCTAATCCAACCTTATGCCTCAAAACCTTACTAGAAAACCTCATTGGTTACAATGTTTAAGGACACTAGTCTTAAAGAGACACAAATCCCATGATTTAATAGCACCAACTCTAAGGAAGTACCCACTCCCTAATATGAGTACCCACTTAGCTTATATGATGGCACCAACCTATTAGACTCTTCTATGGAGCTACAACTCCAATTTACAAATCAAATTCATACATGAATCCAAATATTTATTCTTGGTTATATGTCTAATTTTCAACTTACCATACTCTGAAAATGTACTTTGTGCCTTTCTTCCTCTTTACTCCTCTCTATTCCTCTAGTCATATGTCTGGATATGTTTCTATTCAACACACTTCATTTTCTTCAGCAACCACTTTGCTCCTATCTACCCCCTATGGTTCTGTGTCTTTATGATTTTATATTTGACACACTTCATTGGCTTTTATTTTCTACCTCTATCTATATTTGACTTGGCTCAATAACAAATGCAATTGTTCTAGTAGATTTTTATTTTATCCTAGATATCATATATATAAACAAATGATATAGGGTTCCATATCTTCTATGTGCTCACACTTAGACTACAACACATCATGCTAATTTTGGACTCTAGTTCATTATGATAAGGACTGTAAGTTTCACGCATCTCAATTTCATGTATCACACTGCAATTATAGGTCTCTTTACTAATTATAGAATTTGTTAGAATAAAGTTTTCATTTATATGCTCATTAATGTAGATTTGATCAATCAAATAGATCAATCTCATTATCTATGTTGATATTTATGACATACTCACATGTTACTACATGTTCCAGTGCTTGACCGTTGGTATGAAAATATCTTTAAATATTAACCATTGATCTTTACTTTTGTGCCATGATTCAATGGTCTCTATTTAATTAGATCAACTTTAAATCATGTTCATTTGATCAATCTTTGATAGGATCATGCTCTCTATTGGATCTTTATACACTTTTGAAATTTAGCTTTAGCATCTTTAAAATATGTTCCTTGATCTTCCTGATATGATATTAAATGGGTCAATCAATCTATAAATATGCATGTCCTTTATCTATGCCTAGTCATTAAACATTGAACTCTTTATTCCATCCCACTACTTCTTATACCTTTGGATCACTTTTGATTTATCAATCTTCTCAAAAATTCTTGACCTTCAACTCACCACTATGTTAATGACCATCGATCACTTTGTTTCATCTGGGTCCACTTACTCCATTTGATCTCCTTTATATGATCATTCACTCACCATCAAATCTTCTAATAAGCCTAATATTTATGTTTGTTAAGATCTTGAGAGAGTGAAAATTGGCATTAGTGAATGCCTTATATATATTTTTGTTAGTTTCCACTATTGATACACTTGGAAATCTTGTATTACCCATTAAATTTTTGACTTAGAAATACTTCATTGATTTACTATGTAGGCTCCATGATTTTGACACATGTAACTTATATGTTAACTCGGAGGTCCTTTTGATAATTTGAATTCATTTCTCTTTGTTGGATCATTTACGTAGGATGAAATGATAGTTTCTGATCAAGATAGGACATAATATAAAGTCTAATACTTAGGAAATATTAAGTCCTTTGACCAATACTTGAGCTAGTAAATGCTAGGTCGAGGGGCCAATTTCAAAACAACAACAAAGGCATAAGTAATAACTTAAGCTATCAAGTCTAGGATATATTTAGTCACCATAAAAATATAAAGTACCTAGTGATTCCATGATTTAAACCCTTAGTTTTTTACTAAGAAACCCTATCTATTATGAGAACAAAGATAATTCAATTTTGAGCCCATTCCTTCTCAATTGAACCTGAAGTCCATATATTCAAGATACTCATGAAAAATCCATAATAGATCTACTATTTTTTCATATGAAAATGTCCATAGATGATATTTATAAAATCATGATAACTTTACATGACTTTGTGAAAATTTTGTCTAAGTATGGAGACCATTTCATTTTACCTAGAAGGCTAACTTTATTCCTACATAAATCTTGTTGTGCTTAGTCACATGACCTAAAAATTGGTGCATTTGTTCTTATTTCATATTATATTCAATACATATATACATTTACTCCTAAATCCTTCTTATGTGAAAGATATTGAATTATAAAAGTGTCTCCTTATCTTTATCTTGTAACCTACAAATTTGACTGTATTGGAAAACACTATCAAAATGTCCTGGAGCCCTACTTTTCCTAAGCATATCTTTTTTCATGATATGTTGCATGACCTAAAATTTAGTACAAAATAAATAGGGACTAATGTGATCAAAAAAATATTACTAGATCCCCCATACTCATTCACATGTGGAAAATTGTGATGTTAGCAAAATGCCTTCTCATTTTTTCCTATCTAGACCTAGAATGTCTAGATGATCATTATTAAGAATCATATGAATTAAATACATGCACAAAAGAATTCCAATCATCCTTAACCTTTGATAAGATCACCATGATCAACATATTCATCTCAGAGCATTAATGACATTCTCATAATTTCCTTTTTAACATCAATGACAATCATATTTATAATAGATTATTCTCTCATAAGACTAGGGGAAGATCACAGGGATAGACTTGAGACATTGGTCATGGAAGATGTGATTTGGAATCCTTATGTTATATTCCTAGCATGGGAGAGCTCCACTTGACATACACTATAATTTCAAATCTATAAATGGATTTTTAGGAAGTGAGACCATGAGGTTGAGCTTATCCCTTTTGATAGGGTGAGGAGGTAGTACAAACTCATTTAGGATATCCAAATGAAGTTATTGAGGTATAGGAGGAAGGATGTAGAGTTTTCATTGCCCACTTAAGCTCTAGAATAGGTATTTATTAATCATGGTAAGCTATTGGTGAGGGTTGATATTGATGATGTAGGTGTGACTGATGGCCACCCTACATGGTTCCAGACACATTATAATGCCATAATTTTTTTAGGAGAGGATGGGAACTAAGATATGGAAATTGACATTGATGTGGATGGTTAATATTAGATGTAGGGAGTTACCCCCAATAGATAGGCACTAACTATTGGGAGGGATTAGGCATAGCCTCAACTAACTATGGCATATACATATTTAATAACTATGACCTAGGAGAGGGATGCAACATAGGGATAGGTGGTCACACTGAATAGGGAGAGGGATTAGGCTAGGGCTTAGCTAGTCATGGTTATTCAAGATATAGTTTCTTTCAAGTAGGTAGGATAATAAGTACCAATACCTATAGGACCACTAGGCACCATATCTATGGTGAGGTATGTAGTGAAAGTTGAGGATGTCTACTATTATGAGGCCTTGGTATTCATATGTCTTATAGATGATCGTAGATGGGGTGAGTATAGAGTAGGGATCACTAGAGGGGCCAATAGTGCCACACCAGGTCAGTGGGTTGAATCTATAGGTGGATAGGTAGCCTCAAGAGGTGGGAAGCTGCAAGGAGGTAATGATACTTTAGGGTCTTAGACTTTCATGAGACCTTATATTTTGATGTATTATATCATTTTGATACTAGTCCATGAGCTTATATATATATATATATATATATATATATATATATATATATATATATATATATATATATATATATATATATATATATATATCGAAAGACATGTACATTATTGTATATATGATCACTATTTTTATTATGAGCTCATCATATATAGATGTGACCATGGTTTATAGTTTGTATTGATGGTGATGCTATCTATGTGATGATGTGATATTATGATGGTTATGATGTTATGATTTATGTGTACTCACCTAGCTAGGTATGTGATGATGTGGATATTTAATTTATGATTATGATGATATTCAATATTCATTGATGTTGTTTATGATATGATGATGATTATGATGTTTTCATGGTTTATTTATGACTATTTTTATGATGTATGTTCATGATGATGTTTATATTTGATGGATGTTATTTATATGATGATGATTAGCATGTTATGTTTTGTTCGACATGGCTATGATGTTTGTGATTATTATCATGGTTAGAGATGATTATGTTTATGTTATGGTTATGGTTATGATTTTATTAAGATGATATGATAATTTTCATGCTTTGAATTAATGATCCTATGCCTTCTTATCTAGATTAGACATGTGGTGGATAACATATGTGAATGACTCAATCATTTTTTATGTATGATTAAATTATGGTAGATATGATAAATGGTTAGTTTATGTGATTGATCACTAGATAATGTTTAATATATGAGATGGTTAATTCATTAAAATATTCTTATGATTAAAAACACTTAAATAAATAAGGCAATAAGACAATCACTAAACATATTTGTAGTGAAATGTTTTTAATGGATTGTATTTGTTTAGATGAAGGTGAAGTAATTTGAAAACACAAAGAGTAAGTTAGATAATGAAACTAAATGTGATAAAAGATAAGAAAATAAAAATACAAATGTTTTAATGAATGTATCAACAAGTAGGTATGATAGAAATAAGAATAAGGCATGATTCTTCTTCATTGGCAAAGACCAAGATAGACTTAAGGTAAATCAGCTTATGAACATAAGCCCTTCGAATGCTTTGCTTAGTGTTCATTACTCAGTTAAAAAAAATTATTAACCACCCAATGTCAAGTAAGCTAAAAAATCCTTTACTTATAGAAGGTATAAAGAGGAGGTGGATAATGATGTAACCTTCTTGTGAAACTAGTATGCCTCTTCTTTAGGTTACCAAAGAGCTAGTATAAACAAATCCATGTCATATAAGGTATAGAATAATCAATGTGGGAAGTATACTTATGAAATCCAATTGTGGTTTCTAAAATTATCTTTGTTTTTTATGATTTTGATATTGGGTCATTTGATTGGGAAGCTGATCAATGCGAGAAGCTTCTCATAAATTACTATGCTTTGATAAAAGGTTTACTTAGCCATCCTTTAAGGGAGTTGTCTAAGTTTGTGAGATTTGTTTAAGGATTTTTGATAACTATTCTTCACAGGGAGTATTATACCTTACATGGAGAAATTTTTATTGGTTTTGGGATCTATCCTTCAAGGGAGCAGTCTATGAATGCTTGGAATGACCCATAGAATATATGATTTTTTTTGCTTGTGTTGTGATTTTCTAAATTAATATTTTTTTACTTTTTATATTGACATGGATTTGCTTATATAAGCTTGAAAGGTTAAACTTTATGAAGGCAAAAATAGATCATAAAAATATTGATGATGGGAAAAAGAGGTTTAAGCAACAATGACCATGGGAATCCATCCTATAAAGGGATGGAAAGTACCATGAGAACCATGCCATTGGTAGGGATATAGTACCCATGTTTAATATTAGGAGAAGGATGTAATGGATAATTACATGATTTAGCTTTAATTGGTTATCATTAAAATAAAGGGATGCATGTGGGTGAAAATAAGGGATGAGCTTAATTTAGACAAAAGGTGAGTTCAATCCTATTTAATAAAATATATGAGATAGACGTAAAGCATTGAGGGGCTTAGGTTATGATTTCCCTTCAAGAGAGGACAACCGGTAAGATCCGAATCCATACTTGTGTGTTAGGATATAAGGTCCAAGCCAATTGAAATAAAAATTTCCCCACTTGCTTTTCTCCATATCGATTACATGTTGATTTTCCTTGAATATTAGATCTCTGATGTTAAGTTATTTCACTTTGAGGTGCTTGTTATAAGCATGCTTGATTCACTCTTGGTAGACATGAAGATGGGTAAGTATGACTAAACTATATTCATCAAGTATCTCAAGTTGGGATAAAAATTCTTGATGACAATCTCCCTTAGAAATGAAATCTTGTAAGGATATGTGAAGAGAGGTAATTTGGACTTCAAGAGGCAATATAAACTCTACTCAAAACATAAGAGATAAAGGTGTAGAACCCATAAGGGTTCAAATACTAGTACGATATGTCCATAAGGAAAATGGGATGTGTAGGTGCCAATCTTAACCAGATGCGTTAACCATTTTAGTGAGCATGATGTTGATAATTTTGTTAAAAGATTCAACCTATTTTTTATTGTAGACAATAAGGTAATGAGAAACTTAAATTGATACTCAATGTGTCATAAAGACCTTGGACTTGTATACTTTTTAATTTTTTTCTATTGTCAATGATAATTTTATAGGGAAGACTGAAATGACAAATAATGTGATGGTTGATAAAATCAACAATTTTTTTGGATTTGGTTGAGATGAGATGAATAGCCTCTACCCATTTGGTGAAATATTATGTTGCAGTGATGATAAAATGATGTCTCTATGAATAATGGGGGTTAATTTCACTAATAAGATCTAGAACACATTATGATAAGGGCTAGAGATCTTTGGATACTTGAAAAATATGGATAGGTTCATGATGTAAATTAGCATGCTATTGACATTTAGCACATTTCTTCACATATTAAAAACAATCTTGAAGCGAAACAAACTCAGATAGGCTCTACATGGAAAAATTTGAAACTAGTTTTTTCCCACCTAGTAGGGCCCCTTGAGTGTGATCAGAGTGATCATAGATCCAATGGAGGATACTACCAGTGGCAGTGCCTCTAGGGACCTAATTAGGAATTTTATAGAGGATATTCCATCTAACAAATGGAAGAAAGCACTAACATGTGAAAAGATGTGTCCCTTGAAAAGCATGTTGAGCCTCCCTATTTCCACTAAGGGTATGGCCTTGACTATCCCAGATGATCTAGTGGAGGAAATCGTGGCATCCATGGACCTTGCATTGGTAGGTAAGTTTTTATCCTTCCGTCCTAATATTGAAATGGTAAGGAAATGGGTTTTGTCTAGGTGGAAAGTTAAGGGTAGTGTATCGATCACTACCATGGCAAGAGGCTTATTCCTATTTAGATCTACTAATAGGGAGGATATGATAGCTACTCTTGATAGAGGACCATGGCTGTATGGCCCACATTCTCTTTCCTTGTGCTCATTTAAACTAGGATTTGATCCTAACTCAGACCTTAGTAAGTCTACTCCTGCTTGGGTAAGACTGCTAGGGTTCCCATTGGAATTTTGGGATGAAAAAATCTTCACCGCTATTGGCAATTCTATTGGCCAATACATCACTATAGATCATACAACCAAAACAAAGTCCAGATGTGTGTATGCTAGATTGTGTGTCATTATTGAAATTAATAAGACTCTCCCTATGACTATAGAGCTAAAATTTAAATATCGGATTTGGACTCAGCTTATCACATATGAAAATGCTACCACTTTCTGTCAAATATGTAAAAAAAGGACATTTAATGACACAATGCAAGGTGAATCAAACAAGAAGGAAAGATGATTTCCCTATTAAAGTGGAGGATTAGTCTCATAATAATAGAAATCCTAGCAATCAGGGAACGAGGAGTAATGCAGAAAACCTTGACAATACAAAAAAGGTAAAGGATAACGTGGGCAAGGAGGATGTCTCTGGTAATGGGGTAAAAGCTATCCTAGAGGAAAATAACAAGGTATCAGACAATGATAGTCAGAAGGCTATAATAGACACAACTAACCCTTTAGACCAATAGACTAATATGTCTAAGGAAGGCAAAATAGGTGACCAACCGATAGAGGAAGATAATGTAGAAGACAAAATTTCAAGAGATGGATAGGAAAAATTAACTCCAAAAATATTACCTACTAAAGGAGAAGTAGAATTACAGTTAAACATAGACATTTTCCATGTTCTGGAAGTCAGAGACCAAGCAAGAAATTATTCAGCAACCAGTGAAACAAGACGAAATGGTAGTAATGATTAGGAGGAATGGGTTACCCCAAAGAAAAATAATTGAAAAGGTAAAAAAATTGTAGATTTTGGCACCAATCACAAACAAGGGAGACCAACACTAAGAGAAACAAGACAAAGAGAGATTGCTAGGGAGATTTTTAGTGGTAAATAGAAAACACTAGAGACCCATCCCCTCAAATCTATCAAAGTTATTGCCAGAATCTGGATAATGTGAGTGCAATGGAGACATGATCACACAAGATGAACAAGTGAACACCACAAAATGCTAAAGCAATTTGAAAATAAGAAGATAAATTGCACAAGACACAATGGAGAAAACCAAAATCTGATTAACATGAAATGGCCAAAATGAAGAATACATATAGGAGAGCTAGTAAGTAACTCCTCCACAAAAGGTGGTCAAAGCACCCCAAGAATAGACTCCTCCAAAAAAGGTGGTGACAAGGTCCCAAGAATAGAGAAGTAACTCCCATACCTAGAATAGCCAGTCAAAACAGTCACTTATGACATTCTTATGACACCTTATGACACAAATATGACACATAATCTCCACATAAGCTAGCCTATCCCACGAATGTAAGAAAACTCCATGTATGCTCAAATATATAATATTCCCTAATTAATAAATAGGGAAAAATAAAAACCTACACTAATACCCCCCCATAAGCACAACTTAGGTGGGTAGTGTGGAAATAAAAAATGGGTCCCAGCAACTAGGCCTGATGAGGTACCCATGTACAAATACAATCTCCCATAAGATAGAGAAAAGGAGAAAACCCATAGGAAAAAACTCCCCCCAAAAAGAGAGACATAAAAGAAAATAAGAGGCTAGAAGGCCCCCCCTAAAGATGATGATGATGCAGATGTAGACTGCATTCCAAGAAGAGCTCGTAGATGAATGAACTTGCTCTCAATGAAAGGTTTGGTGAAGATATTTGTAACCTGCTCTAAAGACTGGCAAAAGATCAAGTTAATGACCTGACTATGAATAAGCTCCTAAATGAAATGCATGTGAAGATTTATGTGCTTGGTCTACTGGTGTTGAACCAGATTCTTGCAAATCCAAATGGTACTCTAGTTGTCACAATAAATGATGGTGGGTTGCCTAATAGGAATGCCAAACTCAGAAAGAATCCCATGAAGCCAAATAGCCTCAGTAGCTTCATTAATAGCTCCCCTATACTCTACCTCTATGGATGATATAGCAATAGAATTCTTCTTCTTGTTAGACCAACTGATAAGACCCGAACCTAGATGGAAACTATAACCAGAAGTGGACTTGTGAGTCTGTGAATCACCAGCCCAGTCTGAATCTATATATCCAACCAAGTCAACCTCGATGCCAAATCTGTAATGAATCCCATATCTAAGTGAACCCTATATGTAATGCAAGATCCTCTTAGCTACTTTCCAATGTAGCTCATGAGGTTATTACATAAATCTAGAGACAAATCCTACTGCATATGATATGTTAGGTCTGGTGTGAGTCAAGTAGATGAGACTACCAACAAGCTGTCGATACCGAGTGGCATCAAACAATGGTGAAGAATAGTCAGCCTCAAGCTTGACTCCTGATAGAAAGGGAGTCAAAGATGGTTTACAATTAGCCATGTGAAACTGAGCCAATAAGTTGAGAGCATCCTTAGGCTATGCAAGAGAAATCCCTAAATCTGACTTTGAGATCTCGATGCCAAGGAAGTATTGTAACAAACCCAAGTCTGTCATGTCAAATCTATCCTAGAGAGATGCCTTCACTACTACAATAGCTGATGAAGAACTCCTGGTGATCAAAAGGTCATCAACATATAGAACCAAAATCAAGAGTGAATCATTCTACCGTAAGAAGTAGACATTAGGATTAGAATGACACCTAGTGAAACCTGTTGTGAGAAGGAAGGAATCCATCTTGGCATACCAAGCCCGAGGGGCGTGTTTGAGGCCATAGATAGATTTCCTAAGTCTGCATACTAAGGAAGAATCTTGAACAAATCTTGGTAGTTGCTCCATGTAGATCTCCTCCTCTAGGTCTCCGTGAAGAAAGGCACTCTTCACATCCATCTGATGCACATTCCAACCATGTGTTGTAGCAATAGCCAAGGTGAGTCAGATAGAAGTCATCTTTTCAATAGGTGCAAAGGTCTCTGAGTAGTCAATGCCTGCCACCTGTGAAAAACCTTTGGCGACCAATCGTGCCTTATACTTATCAACCGACCCATCTGCTACAAACTTGGTCTAATATATCCACCTACATCGAACCATCTTTTTTCCCTTAGGAAGTGAAGTCAAATCCCAAGTGTGATTTTTGATTAAGGAAGAATATTCTTCCTCCATAGCACTATCCCACTTAGGTGCCCTTGATGCCTCTCAAAAAGTCTATGGATCTAAAACTGTAGAAATGAAGGCATGTGGATCTCTCTAAAAATCCCTCCTAGTACATCTATCATTTATGGGATCTCCTACCCAAGTGCCAGCACTCTCAAGTGTCTATCTAGCCCAAATTGGCCCAAAAGTGGGCAAGTTAGGTGCTAACTCCTCATCCTCTAATTGACTAGAGGTGGATGACACTGCATCACTATCCTCACTGTCTGAACTCGAAGAAGAAGAAGATGTCTCTGGCTTAAGAACCTACCATGGCTGATCTAAATCTGATAAGGAATCATCATGAAGAAGTAAATCTGATGAGGGTGAAGGAGTGTCAAGTGTTGAGTCTCTAAGACTCTCCTGAAAATGGACACTTCTCTCGATGAAGAACTCATGAGTGACAAGATCTAGAAGTCGATATCCCTTAATACCATCCAGATATCCTACAAAGATGCAAGGCTTGGACTAATGTTCCATAGCTTTGCATTTCTTCTTCAGAATGTGGGCCCTGCCTGGGGATCTAAAAAATCTAAGGTGCTCAACATCAGGTTTCCTTTTATGCCAAGCTTCAAAGGGTGTTATCCCTTTCAAAGCTTTATGAGGAACCCTATTTTGAATGTAGCAAGCACAATTGATGGCTTTGGCCCAGTACTGTGGTGTTAAGGATTTGGAGTGAATCATATAGCTACCCATCTCTTTCAAGAACCTATTTTTGCATTTTACAACCCCATTCTATGAAGGATTGTAAGTGATTGTGCGCTGCAAATCAATCCCCTCTGTGGTGCAAAATTGCTCAAACTTGATGCTGACATACTCCCCTCCATTATTAGTTCGAATAACCTTGATGGATTTCTCACTCTATTTCTCAACAAGAGCCTTGAAGTCTAAATTTTTTTCAAACACTTCAGACTTTTGTTTGAGAAAGTATATCCAAGTGTACCTAGAGAAATCATCAATGAAAGTGAGGATGTACTTGGCCCTTGTGAAAGATGGTTTGGGAAAGGGTCCCGATACATCACTATGGACTAAATCCAAAGGTTGTGAAGGCCTCCAAGCTTTGCCTTTGTCAAATTTTGCTTCGGGATGCTTTCCAAAGGAGCACCCCTCACAAAGTCCTTTTGAGAATTAGACACGAGGCAAGCCAATGACCATGTCATTTTTGCAAAGTTGGTCAAGATAGCGGTAGTTAAGGTGGCCAAACCGCTCATGCTATAATTTGCTAACTCCATCTGAATGAGTTAGCAATGCTGTCAAAGAAGAATCTAATCCAAAATGTGAGAAGGTGTATAACCTAGCTTGGTGATTTGCCCTACCCACTGCCATTGTAGTATCACTATGCAACTCCCTGATAGACACTGAATCTGGTGAAAACTCAACTCTCATGCCTCGACCAATGTGAGTGATTTGGTACACTGATAGGAGATTGGTTGAAAGAGAAGGAACACTTAGAACATTATTGAATGTTCCTCCTTCCATTTCAACTGACCCTCTCCCTACAACTGAAACTGATGTGTCATCACCCAAACTAATTGAAGTCATGTTACAAGGCTCTAAAAATGAAAACTCAACTAGTGAAGAGCCCATGTGGTGAGAAGCACCTGAATTAATGACCCATGATGATGTAGAAGCTTTAGTTTCTATAAGGGCCTTGCCCTTTTCTTTCTCCTTACCCTTGCCTTTTGCCTTAGTAGAATCTTGGGTAGATGAATTCTGCTTGATGGACTTAGGAACACCTATGTTATTCTTCTCTAGAAGATGAGTAAGGTGATCTATTTGTTTCTTCATGAATTTGTGTTCATCATTCCCTATATTTTTACAATAGGCACACTTAACCTTCTCCTTCTTAGTTTTAGCATTGGAAGAGGAAGTCTCAGTGTTGTTTTTGGCAGGATTGGTGTTTTCTTTCTTCTTCTCCTGGTCCTTGTTCTTTTTCTTCTTCTCCTTTGTTGAAGTCTTATCCTTACCATTTATAGCTATTAAATCTTGGGGTTGAGTAGACTTCATTGTGCCCATTTGAATTAGCTTATCTTTCTCCCTAGTCAAGTCGGCAATGAATGAATCCAAAGAAGGCATTTTCCATATAGTGCCAAGGGCACTTTTTGTGGCATGGAAAGTGGAGACAAAGACTGAATAGCTTGGACCTAACTTTGTGAGAATAGAAAGAATGAGTTGATCATCTTTCTTATCTATCCTACATTCTTTCAATTGCAATCTAAGGGCCTTAAACTTAGTGAAGAAGTCCTATAAGGTGTCAAAGTTACTAGGACTTAGACTTATGAGTTCGTTTTCGAGCTCATGACCTCTCTTCTCATCAAGCTTCCCAAACAACTTTTATAAGGTGTCCCATATGTCATTAGGAGTTTGGGAGGATTCTAAGTGGAAGAGAAGTTCTGGAGACATAGACAAGCTCAATAACCCAAAGGCTTCATCACTACAGTTGTACCACTTAACCTTTTCAGCATCTGTGTTGGGTTCTACTTTTGTACCCATGGTGATCCTATAAAACCCTTTGCTTCTAAAAATGATTGACATTTTGAATTTCCATTCATGATAGTTGAAGGGTGTTATGGGTTTAAGTTGAAAACAATCCATTTTTAGCTAAATTTAGGTGAAGTTGAGTTGATTGTAAGTTGTGAATTTATGCAGAAAGGAGAATGAAAGCAAGTTGTGAAAAGCAATCACAAACCCCCCAAAATGTTGAGCCCCACAAATATGCAAGTGCACACTCAAAAGATGTCAGACTTAGCCAAAAATGCATCTTAGAGCAATCAGTGCAAGACTTAAGCAAATAGGACATCGAAGTCAGCCAAAAATGCGTCTTGGGAGACCCAAATTTTTGGCACTTTATAAACTAGTGCATTTTTGACAAATAATAAGTCTACATTGTGAAAAATTGAATTACAAACACTTTTGCAAAAAGCGGTACCCAAAACTGAGTTACTGTATGCAAGATATTAAAGTTACAATTTTTTCATAAATTAGTGTTTTTGCAAAAAAACTAAAACATTAAAAAAATGCCTGTTATGGGGAGAGAAAGTGGCCTTCCAACCACTCATTGGATTTGGAATAGAATAGGGAATCCAAATGAAGTTTGTGTGAGGGAGAATTGGCCTCTTGCTAACCCGGGCCTCACCCTTCGTCTTCGACATGCAAAGATATAAGTTTTAATTGAAAATCCCCAAAATACAAAACTATCTAAAAAAATTAAATACTCGGTCAAATTGACTAATTCTTATTTTAACAAGTCAAATTTAACTGAGAATATTAAATCAAAGACAAAATTGAAGGATTGCAAGTGTCTAAGGGGCACCACATAGGATGCCAAGTAGGAAGGGGTGCCAAAATAGCAGTCCAAAATTTTAACTTGCATAAAAGACAAAAAAATAGCAGAATGTTTTCACCAAAAACAAGGCACATTTCTAATTTGCTGGGCAAGAAAAGGTTAAGGAGTTTCTAGACTTCAAAGCATAGCAGGTTTACCAAAAAAATGACCCATATTTAGACAAAAAATACCTATTTTGGATGCCGTACAGTTGATGGCATGGTAGAATAAAAGAATGAACTGTTGCTGCTACTTGGCATGGAAGAAGGACATCTTCTACTTGGCCTCTTGCTAGAACTCATTGTGGTATGGTAGAACTGAAGGAGTGCTAAAGCTAGGTGCATAAGCTGATTTTGGCACCTGTACTAGAAGCTGCTGATCAAAAGAGCTGACTGTGAGGAGTGCTGACTGTTGTTCCTCCCTCTGCTGCTCCACACAACAATGGCTCCCAAGAACACAAGCAAAACCAACACCTGAAGATAGCCAAGACACCCCAATGCAAGGATCCCAAGGAAACTAACCAGAAATGATTTTGAAAGATTTTTTTAATTTATTTTAGACCAAATCTAGAATAAAAAAATAAAGAGAACTCCACTCCTCTTGATTTCAAAATAAGCTAAAAGCATAACCAGAAAAATGATTACAAGAGTAGCTTTGATACCATATCGAAGTTGTTGCCAGAATCTGGATAATGTGAGTACAATGGAGACGTGATCACACAAGATGAACAAGTGCACACCACATGATGCTAAAGCAATTTGAAAATAAGAAGATAAATTACACAAGACACAATGGAGAAAACTAAAATTTGATTAATATGAAATGGCCAAAATAAAGAATACATATAGGAGAGCTAGTAAGTAACTCCTCCACAAATGGTGGTCAAAGCACCCCAAGAATAGACTCCTCCATAAAAGGTGGTCAAAGCACCCCAAGAATAGACTCCTCCAAAAAAGGTGGTGACAAGGTGCCAAGAATAGAGAAGTAACTTCCATACCTGGAATAGCCGGTCAAAGGAGTCACTTATGACATTCTTATGACACCTTATGACATAAATATGACACACAATCTCCACATAAGCTAGCCTATCCCACGAATGTAGGAAAACTCCATGTATGCACAAATATATATTATTCCTTAATTAATAAATAGGGAAAAATAAAAACCTACACTAATACAATCCTCTAAAGGAGAATTTTATCTTGGAACTTGAGGGGCTTTAACAGTCCTTCAAAATAGTTTGAGGTTAAAACTACATTTTGATAATAAATTAGATATTTTATTACTCCAAGAAGTCAAGATGAATGAGGAGAGTTTTAGGAAAATTATTGACTACATATGGCCTAAGGCGGCTTTTTGCATTAGTCCAGCTGAAGGGGCTTCAGGGGGGATTGTAACTATGTGGAATAGTGATAAAATTTAGGGATCTATTATGGCTTATAACAAACACTTCTTGATTATCAATTTCTCTTTGAACTCTTTAAACTGGTCGTTGATCAATGTCTATGGACTGAATAATAGAGCATTGACGCAAAATTTATGGATAGACTTGAGCAGTCTCAAGAATAATTCCCAAAACACTAGATGGATGCTAACTAGAGATTTTAACACTCCTCTATACCCTTCTAAAAAATAGGGTGGGATTATTGATAACTTGGACAGCATGTTTGAATTTGCCAAATTTATTAATGACTGGGGATTATTGGATATAGAATTGCAAAATCAAAATTTTACTTGGTCTAATAGAAGAAGAGGATATCAAATGATTCAGGTTAAGTTAGATAGATAAATTATCTCAAGTAATTGGAATGATTATCATAATATGCATGTGCAGGCTTTTCCTAAAACCATGTTCGATCATTTCCTGATCTTCCTCAGTTGGAGAGACCAAGGACAATATGGACCTTCCCCATTTTGTTTTGAAGTTATGTGGATCAAACACAAAGACTTTAGACAAATGGTGGCCAAATGGTGGCAAATTCCTATTTAGGGCACTCCTATGTTCAAAATAGTCAAAAAACTCCAGCATATTAAACAAGAAGTTCATGGATGGAATAGATACAGCTTTGGGTAGGTCTTTCAGTAGAAGAAAAACATAGTTGGAAAACTCAAAGATATTTAGCAACAGATGGCTCAAGGGGATGATTTTTAAGACACTTTAGAAGAACAGAATGTCCTATCTTCTAAATGGAAGAATCTTATGGAAAGAGGAGAGGTTTTGTAGAAATAGAAATCTCATGTTTAGTGGCGTAAAGAGGGTGACAGGAACACTACCTTATTTCATCTCTCAGCCATGAAACATAAGAAGGCCAACTCCATAACAAAGCTAGTTCTGGATAATGGCAACATTATACCCGAAGATAATGAGATAGGGGAACAAGCCAAGGCTTTCTTTCAGAATTTGCTCACTAAAGAAAATAATGATGATGGGAATGATAGACCTATGAACCAATTCATTGATAAAATCCCCTATTTGATAACTGAAGGATAATCTAGAGATGTTAAAGCCTATATCCGAGGAGGAAGTCCATGCTATTTTATTTTTCATGGGTGCATTCAAAGCTCCAGGTCTTGATGGCTTCCCTCCTATATTATTTTAGGAATATTGGGAGATAGTAGGAGCGGATCTTACTGCTACAGTTCATGACTTTTTTTAGATCAGGTAAACTTTTGAAACAAGCTAATAATACTTTCATAGTACTTTTTATTAAAAAGTCACAACCCACACATCTTATAGATTTCAAGCCCATTAGTCTATGAAACACTGTTTATAAGCTATGCACTAAAGTGTTGGTTATGAGGATTCAACCTTTACTAGACAAATTTATTTCCCCTACACAAAAAAGGTTTCATCTCAGGCAAGCAGATTCTTGATGTTGTGATCACCACACATGAGACTATTCACTCCATGAATAAGAGCAGAATCCCTGGTATGGCTCTTAAGCTAGATATTTCTAAAGCATATGATAACATCTCATGGACTTTTCTATTCCAAGTCATGAGAAAATTTGGGTTTAATGATAAAATGTCTCACTTGATATGGAATGTTGTCTCTTCTACAAAAATTTTGGTTCTAGTTAAAGGCATACCTAGAGGGTTTTTCTCATCTTTGAGATGAATCCACCAGGGGGACCCTCTCTCCCCATACTTATTCATCATAATGGTAGAGGCACTGGCAAGATACATACAAGCAGATATAACCTCAAAAAAGTTAGTGGGAATCAAACCTACCTCCTCCCTTTATCTTATGGTAGTGTAGTAGTTTGTGGATGATACCATCTTTTTTGGCATCTCCTCAGTGATTGAAGCTAGAAGATGGAAAAATATCTTAAATAATTATGCCATAGAGTCTGGGAAAAGGATAAATTTCCAAAAAAGCAATGTGTATTTCTTCAATACTCCTAATGACCTTAGACATATAATCATTGATATATCAGAATGTGCTGAAGCTACTCTACCAACTACTTAGTTGGGTCTCCCACTCATGGTCAAAGAGGTATCTCCTAGTTTTTGGAATGGAATTTTAGAAAGAATGTAGAGAAACTTCTTGGTTGGAAAGGGAAACTCCTCAGAAGTGTTGGTAAACTGCAACTTCTTCAGGCCTCTCTGCAAGGGATTCCTACATACTTCCTATCTCTCTTTAAAATTCCTACATATTTTGCTGACAAACTGGAGCAGATTCAAAGAAAATTCTTATGGATGGGGCTAGAATACAAATAGAGAATGTCTTTAGTCAGATGGGAAAAAGTGTGTCTTCTAAAATCTCATGGTGGACTCAATATTAGGTCTATCAGGAACATGAACAAAGCCCTTCTCTCAAAAATTAGTTGGAACTTGATCCACAAAAATAATGATTGGGGGGAAATAATGTATGCCAAATACATGCATAGCATTGATGATTCCAACTTCCTTCAATAGATGGGGTTACCCCAGGGATCTGTCATATGGAATAAAATGCTAAAAAGCAGAAGCCTTCTTAAGCAATGAATTAGATGGAAACTAGGGAATGGCTAGCATATTAAATTTTGGGATGATATTTGGTTAAAGGACAAGGCTCTCATCACACAAGGAAACTACGAGATTGCTGACTTGGCTACTCAATTTTTTGGAGATAGAGTTAGTGATTACATGGATAATAATAATGGTATGCAGAGCTGAAAAAATATATTGGACTATTGTGATCACCGGCCTGAGCTTTTCCCTAGAGTTTAGGAGATCCAATAGTGCATTTAGGGGACTAGAATCTCTCTCTTCCCCCGTGAAGAT
The DNA here is from genome assembly GCA_037957365.1 of Torreya grandis. NCBI lineage: Eukaryota > Viridiplantae > Streptophyta > Pinopsida > Cupressales > Taxaceae > Torreya > Torreya grandis. The sequence goes on along the minus strand of JARHVA010010778.1, from coordinate 105,460 downwards.
GAATAGTATTGGTGGACAGATAAGAATGGATCATTTTCTATCAAGTCTGCTTACCATCTGTTGATTCCTGAGGTTCAAAATAAAGATGTATAGAAAAAGGTTTTGAATTATAAACTTATCCCAAAAATTAACATGTTCTGGTGGGTTGCTGCTCATAACAAAATCTTAACACAGGAAAACCTTCAAAAGAGAGGGTTTACCCTGGTTAACAGATGTTTTTTGTGGGGTTCAAAAGAGGAAATAGTTTCACACCTCTTCATCCACTATGATTTTGCTCGAGAATTATGGGGCATAATACTTAATAACTTTGGTATTAAATGGGTCTATAATTTTGACCTTAAAGAAGTAATTCTCAACTAAAATCCAACCTTCACACATCCTTGGCTTATGGAATTATGGAAGCAAAATCTACCCTGTTTGAGTTGGATTTTATGGAAAGAGCGTAACCACAAAATTTTTAGGGACACTACTAGAAATGCATCTCAGGTGTTTCATTCCTTTGTTAAGACCCTTATGGAAAGTGTCACCACAACCCATATTCATTTTGTGGAGAAACCCCTATCTCAAATTGAAAATCAAATTGCAGTCAAACGGAATGTTTTAAACTAGATCCTTGAGTATAATAACTCCAAAATTCTACAGAGACTAAATACTAAATGGATTCCCCCAAAGCCTAACTGGATGAAACTCAACTTTGATGGGGCATCCATGTCTAATGGTAAAGCTAATGGAGTAGGAATTATAAGAAATGATAAAGGATGGATGATTGCTATCTATGCTAGTGGAATAGGATGACAGAGCAATAACTATGCTGAAGCAATGGCTCTCCTATGGGGGGTAAAATTGGCTATATCCCTAGGAATAAGGAACTTGAGTATACAAGGAGACTCTAAAATGGTCATAGATGCAGTTAATAAAGCATCAAATGTGGTAATTAAGCTAAAAGATATCATTAGAGATATCCAATTTCTTTTGCAAAAGTTCTCTAGAGTGGAGATTTCTCATATTTATAGAGAAAGAAATAGTGTTGCTGATGCCTGTGCCAATCTTGGTCAACAATTTTCAGATTGATGGGTGTGGCACCAAGTTGTTCAAATTCCCTTAAACATTAGGCATATTATTCAAAAGGAGATGACTTGTTAAGGATGAGTCAAACTTATGAGAAGGATAGCTCTTAGAGGCGGTCCATTTGGAGGGGACCATCATGGATTTTGGAACTTGATAACTTTTGTACTCTTTTGACAATTATTCATGATTTAGTGTATCAAGAGGTTAAGGTGCATGGGTCTCATTATGAAGATCGATGGGAAATGATTTCCAAGCATGGGAGTAGACAACATCATCTCTATAGAGTATTTCAAATTATGAGCCATCATATCTTCATTATGCATAAGCAAAAGCAAGGGTTAGTAACCATTTCAAAGCCAAAGGCTTAATTTAGGAACTCCATGGGTTGGGTCTACAAATCCAAAATGGGAGGAGACCAAATTTGAATAGAATTAGTCTCCTGCTATGAAGTTAAGGATAATATACTGGTTTGGCATTATTCTAAAGAAGGGGGAATCAACTCATATTTGGAAAGGCTTAATGGGTTTGATGAAAACTTGTCTGAGCAATTTGTGAGATCCTAGTTAAATAGGCAAGTCACAGTTGGTGGAATCAAATTTGAGATATCTAAAAAGGTGATTGCTATGGTTATAAGAATGACCATGTAGTGGATAAAGCTTCAGAGGAAAACAAAAATTATGGATGTTTCAAGCCATAAATTGTTCCTGGGAGAAGGCGAAGAACTCATCCCTTATCAAGGAGGATTTGAGCATGCTAAACTACCTGAGCCATGGGATGGAGTGTGCTTCATTCTCATGAAGTACTTCACACTCAAAGGATGATTTACCAAGTTCATTAATTACCATCTCCCTTTATTAAATCACTTTAGGCACAATTCTATCATTAGTTTTCCTTTTTACCTGCTCTCCTCTTTAGAACACTCTGTCTTTAGGGTGAGAGCAAAAATGTCTAAAAAGTTGGATGTGAACCCTATTCCCCTACACCAGGGCCTCATTTCCTATTTGTATAACTTTAATCAAGCCCTTGAGCCATCCAAGACTATCAAAATTGATAGTGGAGACATTCCTTCTAATCTGGTGTCTGGTGATGCTATCGATGAGTCCTATTTTTCCCCTGCTCCTACCAAAACTAAAGATGTTTCTTTCTCCACCCCAGAAGAGACCCCTATTTAAAACCTTGGCCCCTTTGTGAGAAAGAAGGGAAAGAAGAGAAAGGTTGATGTGAAGGAAGAGAATATTGGGGGGAACACTAAGGGGACCCACAAAAATTTGGGTAGGGCCATGCTCTAACCATTTTGTGAGCAACCTAAGCCACACTCTCATTATTTTACGAGCAACCTAAGCCATGCTCTCACCATTTTATGAGCAACCTAAGCCATGTTCTTACCATTTTTTAAGTAACCTAAGAAACACTCTCTCCATTTTGTGAGCTTGAACCATTTAAGTGTCTCATAATTCTTGCTCCAGTTGAGACACTTCCAAAATTCCAAAAACATTTTAAAAATTGTTAGAAAAAAACAAAAACATTGACCACTTCTTTGCCTTAAGGATTATAGGAACCCTTAATAAGTTACAATAAAATCACTTGTCATTTATTTTCCACCCTCTTTAGCCTTTTTTTTCTCACACACATGCTATTTTTCAAGACCATTCATATTCTTGTATCACATCCATTCTGTTTGTTTTCATCAATTATCATTTTCTTCCCATTCCCTGGGAGAACTACATTTGGCCTAAAGTTTTTTATTAGATATTACATCCATGGAACTATGTAGGCAACATGCACTTACCTAGTGCATATGGAGACAACTCAGCCACCCCCTTTTTATTTTATTCCCTCATTTTTGTTTGTTTGTTAAGTTGTCACCTATTTTCTAGGGGCAATGTTTGTAGGGTTTTTATTGCATTATTTGTTTATTTATTTTCTACTTATTTTGTTTATTTGTGTTTCTATTTGTTTGTTTTCAAAACTATTACCTTGATTTAGTTTATGTTTATTCATTTGGTGATTCCTTATCCACACTTATACTAAAATCCATCCATATTCATATTTTTACATTGTCATCATGGTTTCTATCATGGGTGCATTGTTTTCTATTGAGTATTGGATTATTGGAGTCAGTCCTCATGCATATTTTGGATAAATATTTATAGTGTTCTATCATGAAGCCTACCATCATATGATATAACAAACCTCAACTTCAAAAAGTCTATTCAACAATGGTGGCATCTATTCGACACTGACACCCTAATTCCATCCTAATCATATCCCAAACAGACTAATTAACCACAAAAGAATTTCAACCTTTATTAGTTTGGATGAGCATTTGCTTACTAGTAGGTTTTTCTAATTCATCATTACCCTCTATGTTCATTTATCATCTCCCTCCAAGTTTATCATATTTACCATAATCAGGGTCCAATGATTATAACTGCCTATGGGTAAATCATTGCACATCATCCCACCTACATTTCTCAATGATTATAACCACCTTTGGGAAAATCATTGTGTTTTCACCACTTTAATTTTTCTCCCCATATAGAAGCATGTTATTCTCTTGTTTATCTATCCTAACTAGGGTATCTCCATCTTCTCAATGATTATAACCACCTTTAGGCACATCATTGTGCTATCATACCACATTGCCACTATCGAGGTACAATGTTTATAACCACCTTTTGGAAAACCATTGTTCACCATCACACTTACATTTTCAATGATTTTAACTACTTTTTTAGCATCATTATATTTTCACCCCATCATCTTTCCTTTCTTTGGTCCCCTCATTTCACTTCTTTCTTTTTGAGGGACCATTTGTCAACCTACTTGTGAAAATCATTCCCTCGAGGGGGCATCGTACAATTAGTTTATCATCATTGTAGTTGTAGGAATATAGGACCTTTTCATTCTTTGAGAATATTTTATTGTGCTTATAGCTTACAATGCCTTCCCAAATAGGGGAAAACTATATACACCTAAAACTAGCCATTGATAACTTATAATCAGGCTTTTGGCCAATTTCCACTTAAAATGCATAATTTGGCCTAAAACATGCTAAATGATGTGAAATTGACATATTTAAGTGATGATTTTATCTAGGGTATCCCTAAATAGGGCAATATAATTTATGGGCTAGCTAACTTTGATCAAATCATTCTGAGTAAAAATGCCAATTTTGCACATAGGTGCTTTGGATTGCTCTTTCCTATCAAATATTTTGTACAAGACACAAATATATACATCAATAGGTGACCTCATTTCTTTGGATGACATCCCTAGGCCATAAATTCCATAAGTATCAGGATTCATGCCCTCCATGCCTCTTAATTTCCATTTCTTCCAATGTCATGATGAGGATAATTATAAACCTAATTCCAAAAATTGAATTAATCCTCAACCACACATCTCAATCTTAGGATGGATAGTTTCATTTTATTCTAGACATTATCAAAAATCTATAAATAGAGAGGCCATGAACATCATTTCTAAGCTATTTTGGTGCAAAGTTATAATGCACAAATATTTTCAAGAAGCCATTATAATTAGTGTTACCATGCCAAATTGATTTAGGGCCAAGCTAAGCCATAAGCCAAAGGTAACAAGGAGAGATAGAGGTAGCCAAGCTTACATTGCCAAGGAATTCATGAGTACAAGATAAGCAAGCCACTACTACAAAAGCATTTGGAGCATCCAAGGAAGGTGAAAGAATTATTTGTTTTATTCCTTACTTTTTTGTGTGTGTTTGTCATTTGTTTTTGTTAACTAAGCTCTCCCTAGTGTTTAGGCCTAGAGATGTTATGCTATTAGTGTATTTATTTCATTTTTTTAATTTTTTAACTAACATGATACTAACCACCCTCTCTTAAGACAAATTCCTAGATCACATTTTCTACCACTAGGCCCAAAATGTCTAAATGAAAACAATGATCAACTATATGAAATCCACTCATGAACACAGGCACTAAAATAATTTTTGAATAATGATAGGACCCACTTCACATCCTTAAATCACCATACTCATCCCTGAATATCTCTTAATCATGTCAAAACTGAAGATCAATGAAGCTAACTTTAAGCACACTAGGACAAGAACATTACACACTTATTCATTATTACTTATAATATTAAGTCACTTCATCCACTCACTTGGACACCTACATGACATCATTGAAAAATCTCCAATATCATACCTATCACAACTACAACCAAAGGAAGGTGTAAGAGTCTGAGGGATAATTTGATTAGGAGAAGGAAAAGATATAACCACCATAAGACATGTGAATGAAATGATCACCAAGCTCCATAGTACTCAAAGAATTAAGATATACCAATTGATTAATCAAAATGGGATTTACCATATTCATTTATTCATAGACCTTAATTACAATACAATAATACTTAGAAAACTAATCTACAAAGTAGGAAAATGTTGAAAGTAAAAGGGTATGGCCTCACTATACTAAAATTAACTATCCTAGAGAAAGGCTTCTAAAAAACCATATATACATGTGTGTTACAGATCCATATTTTTGAAATTCCCCCCAATATTCCAAAGAAATAAGACTCACCTTGACTACCATCTTATCCAACTAATGGGGTAGTTCCAAACATCAATGATGATCGAGGAAATATAGTCTAGGGTCGTGATTCTCTAACATGTATGAAGGAGTGCTCATGATTTTTAGTTAGAGGACACACCTATCTAAAGGATAAATTTTTATTTTATGTTCATTGTTCCTTATTACCTCTTTATCATGCACATTCCAAGTGATGACTCACACCATAATAACCACTTTAAATTCAATTTAGGGTTGGTTGTAATTAGATTCAAATATTGGTGGCAAATTGTGATATGGATTTTATTAGTACTATCATTCCAACATGTTGTACATAGAATTATACATTCAATTTAGAGGATAATTAAATGAATGAACCATTCCTATCTTGACTTTGGGGTATTTTATATTAATTCACCCCTTTAATATCTTGATATCATTTGATTTTGAGCCTTTTAGTTGGTGAAGAACCAACTATATTTTTATTTTTACTTTCTAGACTTGACACACAATCCTTCTCGAGATTTTAATGGTTTAAATATAAAAATGGGACATCAATCTTAGTCCCCTCACATTATTAAATTAGCATTACCACATGGCCCCTCTTTGGCTTCTCATTCCATTCCCATTGTTAGGCTTTTGGTTTACTTTAATGGGTCCCACTTTGCCACTTGACTTTTTATCAGCATCTTTACGCTCTACTTTATGATTTCTCTTTATCATCATAATAGTCACATGGCTTCTCTTAGGTATCCTAGGATCTTCATGCTTACTTGGGGTAATGTGATATTATAGTTAATATTATCACAACTTTGGGCTCTCAAGCTTTTAACATAGAACCAAGTAGTGTAATCCTAAGCCCTTAAGGGTATGAACATTTATTGTTATCAATCCATCCCTAGGTTGTTGGGCTCTTGGGATGGTGAGAAATGGTGCAATATTGGGTTCTCAGGGGCATAAAGTGTTACACATCCCACTAACTCACCATTAGATTAGGTCATAAGGATCATATCATGTGGCATGATCTTAGGGCCCATAGGATTTAAAAATACTTAGTCATTTTTTTGAAAAGGATTTGACTATGTAGTTTTGCATTGTCATAATTTGGAAACATGGAAGGATCTATGGACTATGGGAGATCTTTAAGACTTATGATAAAACAATAAAATTCACTAAGTAAATATTTTTAATAAATCCAAGTTTTGATAGGTAAATTTTATGTGATAAACATTCAATTAATAGATGAATTGAAACTATTTATTCACATAAAGAAATATTTAATCCCAAAACATTCATAAGATACATTGTATAAAAAAACATGATAAAATGATTTAAAACAAAGGGAAATATACCTTACTCACATGCAGGTAAATAAAATCATGATTATTTAAGATTTAGCTAAGTCTCAAATGAATCATTATAAACATTAAGCTAATTTTCTATGATAATCATAATCACGAGTTATATTTCCATAAGGAAGCCATAAAAGGGTCCCAAAACCTAGATAAACTTGCCAAAATAAAAACATTCAAATGGATGAATAGTGAATCATATTAACATGTAGTAAGACTTCATAGACTTGAAATGGACCTACAAGTTAGACTTCGATGTTCATAGATAAAATAGTACATTAAATTGATAAAAATTCAAAGGCATTAAAAATAGGCATGAATAGTCATTTGTAACTTAGCATCTAGATAACTACTAATTAGGTAAAGGATCAATCATAGACATCAAAATAACTCTAAAGAATACCTGTAGACAAAAAAAATCAAGATTTAGATTAAACTAAATAGGTTCCCTATTTTCATCCTAAAAAAAGGGCATGTTATTAAAGAAATAAGAAATGGTGACTCCTATTAGGAGATAATTCTAAGTATCTCAAGAATCCATAATCTCCATTTCTCATTCAAATAAAAAAATTAGTTGTAAGTCATATTCCAACATAAAATAAAAACATGAAGTCATGAAATCATACTACAACACATGACATATTAGACTATAATTCTTCCCAAAGACCATGGGTGTGTGACTTTTATGTGACTAATTCAATTATATTAAAAACACCCATAATAAATCAAATTTGTCTAAATGATGGGCACTACTAAAAGGATAAAGTATTTTGAATTTTGGATAAGGAGGAAATGGCATGGTCATTTCTCTACTACTATCCAAAAAATTATATCCCTAACAGAGATACATCTAGTCCCTTCCTAAGGCCTTTATCCACTGCCAACCAGGCCAGAAAGCCTATGGTAGAGGTTACCAAAATCACCCCTTTTGAGAATAATTTTCAGATTTTATATTTTTCACATTAATTTTGAAAGGATGTTTTTATTTTTTTATCCATAAATGTTTAGAGACCAATCCATGGGTTGCGTGAAAATAGGAAAGTGTAAAGTTGATTAAAGTAAAGGGTAAAAAATTTAGATTTGCATTATGCTTCACATTTTTTGCTATGCGTATTTCATGATCTTTAAAATAGGTAAAGAAAACATTCTACATTCATATGATTTGTTTAAAATCAATGGCCTTCCACATTATAAATATACAACTAAAACACAATAGTTTATGTAAGTAATTAGACAAGAATTATCACATTAATGCCTAAGAATGTCATTGTCACTACTTATATACAAGTCATTCATTTATCAAACATTAATAAAGTAAGGGAATGCTCAAGACAAAACAACATGTTCAACTCAAAAATAAATGCCACATAGTTGAACCAAGCACAAAAAATTTAAGAAAATAGGTATAACTCAATTAAATCACACCCAATCCAAAATAAGTAATAGGAAGGAAAGTAAAAAGAAAGAAGAAAGTATTTAAAGGGATTTTCAAGAAAACACATGCTTGGATTAGTTAGACACCTAATTTCTCAAGATGTCATGAAGGGAAAATGATAATATTAATTTTTTATATTATGTCCTCTATGATATAATACATTATCCCATAACAATTTTTTAATGTTTAGTTCTTGAAATTTAAGAAAAACTAGACCATAACATTTGACATTATTTTGCATCTAACTTGAATAAATCATGAGGGATACTTGAATAGAAATACCTCTATTAACACTTGGAATTGATATGAGGAATAAATATTAATATCCATACATATTAAAATAATGTGTGTATTCAATATAGTAGAAGCATTTGTTTGATTTTGTCTAATTGATACATCTAATATTGGTTGCTCTTGAAATGAAATGGATGCTTTGGCTGCATAGTTTTATTTGTTTTTGTTACCAATGACGTATGGGAGTGGATATTCCCATGTTAGATACCTTATAAATTTATCATTAGTGGCTGAAGTATGTGGAGAGCTATGATTAATTAGATCATTCTTATCTTGCATCTCCATTGGCTTCACTTCTGTATTTAGACCATTATTCTTATGATTTTTTATTTATACCTTGAGAATATTTTTTACCTTAGACATGGAATATGTTGTAATTGGGTAATCATGGATGGTTATGGTGTTATCAAAAGAACTCATGATTTCCTTTTTTCTTTTAACTCAAGCACAGAGAAGAAATCCTCTTTGTTTGGGCTTGAATATTCATGATCTTTCATTATTTCTTTGACTACCTCTACTACTAAGAGGAACTCATGGATTATTTCAATTGAGTTGAAATTAGGGATAAGTTAAGGAGATATATATTCTACTTTGAGCTCATCCAAATTGTTTTATTCAAAGGGATAACTCTATTATTATTGGTTTTTATTCATATTATCCCAAATAATTTAGTACATCTAAGATTTATTTAACTTTGTCATATTTTACTGATAAAGAGGATGTCAATTCAATTTCATAGATTTATCTGTCATCCTATGCTAGATCCTAAAATTAATGAATATGGTCATAAAAAGAGGGAGCTTGAAATGCATAATATGCATCTTCCTCATTCACTTGGTCCAACTCCTCAACCTTTTCTTCTAATTGAAATCAAGGGAATCTAGATTGCTCTTCTTAAATAGGTAGATCCTTATCCATTTAACCCTCAACCACTAGGTCACTTTTTGAAACCACCACTTCTTCTTGATCAAAATCATCATAAAAAATGCTACCTTCTTGGAAGAATGGGTCAGGATTGAAAAATGGGGAACCCTTAGTCAATATGATTATTTTATCTAGGTGTTTAGTTCCATCTTGGCATGCTCTAAAATATAAAGTTATGAGACTTATGTCATATCTTTGATTATGAATTGTTTGGTAATGATTTCCTATAATAAAGGGCATGCAATTAGAGACAGCATCAAAAGAGACAATCACTAACACCAAGAAAAAATATTGTTGATTATAATATCAATTAACATGATTATATGCATTAAAACTAGTTAGGTTTTCATTCATCATTAAGAGAATACTTGCCCAAAAAGTTGAGACAACACCTAGTTGTAGTGCATAAACTAGTCATTAGGTAAATTATACTTACTACCAACTTGAAAGATTACATTGTATGGCACCTAATGACTCATAGGATGATTTTTAGGCATGAAAATTTATGGAATTTTTGGATAGGCCCTTAGTTGTCCCAATGGATAAGAAGGTTGATCACCATAGTCATAGGGCATCGATTGCTGCTCTTTTGTACGAGCCTCTTCATAGGTCAAAACCAAAGATGTGAGTGCAGCTAGGTTTATTCTAATAAACATAAAATTGAAAGGATATAGAAAATTGAGTTTAATTTCTATAGATATATCAATTTTTTCATGAATGGGTCCTTCAACCAATTATAAAACTAATGGGACCTATGGTTGAATGTAACCATTAACTCATTAGGCTCTTTACATGTTGTTTCAAACTAATAAAATAAGAAAGAGGGATCTATGGGCACACTAAAATGGCTGATAAAAAAAAAATTCAAACATGGACCAAGTGGTGATACATCCTTATAGTAGACTAAGGTACCACGAATAGGTCATTTGATATTGCGATTGGGGGAATAATTAACAATCCACATCCTCTTGCTAAATCTATCTTATAATAATGGCTTATTTAAAACCCTAGATGTGTTCCTCAAAAGTCTTGACCCCAACATGGATATACTCTACATATAATTCTTGGGGGATCTTTGAAAACTCATTGGATGGTCTTAGAACATTCATTAGACATCTACAACCTCCTATCCAAACTAAGGCCAATGGATTAATAAGAAAATCCCAAAAAAAAAAATAAAAGTCTAAATTAGTATTTTAATCCCTCCTTTTAGTACCAAATATGTTGAGAGGTGTTTTGACATAGCCAAAAATAGTCAGGAGTTGTTAATACCTACCTCTCCTTAAAGGAGTAAATTCTTAAAATAAAACCACATTAGCTAAGGTCTTAGTTACTAGGTCTTGGTATGTAGGGTAATTTAATTGGCTCATTATTAGCATTTCATACAAGGGCCCTATTTGTAACATTTCAACAATATAATTGCATTATGAACATGATTACATAATAAATCACATATAATAATTTGACCATGATTTATCGCTGATTCAAAACATGTCTATTACACACAAGATTAAATTCAACAATGTGCATGAAACAATAGGTAGAGATTGAGAAATAAAAATAAGAATTAAAAATAGATTGCATTAATCGATACCTAATCTCTAAAGTACCTAATATAACAAAGACATAAAATAAACAATAAAAGAGAGAAGGTCAAAGAGAAAAAGAAAAAAGATTTTGTTGTGATGAAGATAAAACTAAATAGTCTGACCAAGCACATCCACTAAAACCATTCCTTAACTGAGTCTGACCTAGAACAACTACAACCAAATTAAGGTATAAGAGTCTAAGGGAAACATTTAATTCGATAAGGATAAAACATAACCATCATAACACATGTGTATTAAATGATCACTAGGCTCCATAGTACTCAAATCATCAAGATATTCTAGTTCATTATTCAAAATGGGATTCACCATAATCATCCATTCATAGACCTTAATTTAAATACAACTATACTTAGAAAACTAATCTATAAATTAGTAAAATTCTAAAAGTAAATGGGCATGGCCTCACTATACTAAAATCAGACACCTTAGATAAAGGCTTCGAAAAAACCATATATACACAAGGGTGACAGATCCTTCCTTTTGAAATTACCCCCAAATTTCTGAAACAAGATGCTCTGACTTGACTACCAACTTAGACCACTAATGGGTTAGTTACAAATATCAATGATAATTGAGAAAATGTAGTTGAGGGTCTTAATTCTTTGATAGATATGAAAGCATGCTCATGTTTTGCACTTAGAGACCATACGTATTTAAAGGCTAAAATTATTATTTTATTTTCATTATTCCTTATTAGAACTTTATCCTAGACATGCTAAGTGATGACTAGCACCATAATAACTACTTTACATTCAATTCTAGGGATAATTATAATTAGATTCAAATATTGGTGGTAGATTTTCATTGATATTTTCTTTGAACTGCCATTCCACCATGTCATGTGCAAATTTTTTCATTCAATTTAGAGGATAATTAACTAAATGATCCCTCCCTTGACTGAATTCAGGTTCTCTTGGAATAATTTATACCTTTAATAGCCTAAAATCTATTATTTATGGTCATTTTAGTTGGTTAAGAACCAACTATAGTTTGATTGCACTTTCTAGACTTGACACACAATCCTTTTATGACTTTAACAATTTTGACATCCAAATGAGACATCAATGTTAGTCCCATAATGTTCTTACATCAACACTGCCACATGTCCCCTCATCGAATTCTCATTCCCTTCCCCTCACTAGGATTTTGTTTTGCTTTGGTGGGTTCGACTTGGTAGTTTATTGGTGGCCTTAGGCTCTAATCTATCATTCATCTTGATCATCACCATATAAACATGAATTCTCCTCAATATCCTAGGATCTCTATTATTTATTGAGGCTACATGGTCTTGATCTTAATACTACCATCACTCTAGGATCCTAAACTCCTAGGATGGTTCCAAATTCCACAATCTTAGCCCCTCATGATGCTAGGATCCATCCATCCTTAGGATGTTAGGATCATGGGATGGAACCAAGTGGTGAAATCCTAGGGCATCAAGGGCATGGATATTTACACATTGTGTTGACTCTCTACTAGACCAAGTCATTGGGCTCATGTTGTGTGGCATTATTTTGGGGACTATGGGATTTAAAAAGGCTTAGTCATTTTTTTAAAAAGAATTTAAGTACGTATCTATGTATCAACATGATCTATATGTCTGGAATGATCTTGGGGCCTAAATAAATATTTAAAACCTATGATAAAATAATAAAATTGACTAAGTGAATATTTTCAATAAAACTAACTTTTTCTAGGTGAATTTTAATTGAGAAAAAATCAATTAATAAAGGAATTAAAACTAACTGTTCACTTAAAACAATGATTTAAGCCTAAAACATTCATAAGATAAATTCTATATAAAATTCAATAAAATGATTTAAAACAAAGGGCATTAGACTTTATTCACACCTAGGTAAAGAGCATCATGATTATTTAATATTTATCTAAGTCTAAAATGAATCATTGAAAAAGTTAAGCTAATTTACAATGATAAGCATAATCATGAGTTATATTTCCACAAGAAATCCATAAAAGGGTCACAAAATCTAGATAAACTTGCTAAAAGCCTAGGTCATGCATTTAAATAGATGAATAATTAAGCATATTAACATGGAGCAAGACTTCATAGGATTGAATCACACATGTAAGTTAGACTTTGATGCTCATATATAAAATTTTAGACCAAATTGAGAAAAATGTAAAGGCATTATAAACAACCATTAGCAATCATTTTTAACTTAGCATCAAGCTAACTACTAATCAGGGAAGGGCTCAAGTATAGACATCAAAATAAATCTAAAGAGGTCCTCTAGACCCAGTAAATGAAGATTTATTTAAAAATAAAGAGGGTCCATATTTTTATCTTTAAAATGGGGTGTATTATGTAAGCAAAACAAATAACAACTCCTTATGAGAGATATTTCTAATTATATCAAGAATCCATAATCTTCAGTTCTCATTCAAACACAAACATTGGTTGAAAACCATATTTCAAAGTAAAAACAAAACATGAAGGCATGAAATTTTGCTTCAGTACATGACATAATAAATTTTAATTTTTCCTAAAGATTATCAGTGAGGGATTTTTATTTAATTAATTAAATTATCTTGCAAGCACATGCAATAAATTAGATTTGTCTAAATAGTGGACACTATCAAAAGGAGAAAGGATTTTGTATTTTGGATGAGGGGGGACTATCATATGAATTTATTTATTGATATTTGGGTGTTTATATCCCTAATAGATATACCTCTAATCCCTTCCTAATTCCTTGATCCATTTTCAACCAAACCAGAAAGCCAATGGTGGATGTTGTTGAGATAATCCTTTTCAAGGAAAATTGTTAGATTTTATATTTTATACATTCCTTTTCAAAGGATATTTTTATTTATTTTTATCCATAAATATTTGGGGATGAATCCATGGGTCAAGTGATAATCACAAAGTGCACAATAAATTAATGTAAAGGCTAAAAAATTTAGAGCTACAATGTCCATCATATTTTTTTCTATGTGCATTTGATGATCTTTAAAATGGGAAAAGAATATTTTATACAATCATATTATTTATTTCAAATCATTTGCCTTTGAAACCCTGAAAATAAAAGTAAAACATAACATTTATACAAGTACTTATATAATAATTGTCATATTAATGAATAGGAATTTCATTGGAATTAGTTATATACAAGCTACTCATTTATCAAATGTTGACTATGCAAGGGAACCTGAGGACAGAACAACATGGTAAACACAAAAAACACATGCCATGTAGCTAAACCAAGCACCAAAAAACAAAGAAAAAAATTAGAAATCAATGAAAACACACCCAAACCAAAATAAAGAAGGGGAAGGAAAACAAACAAAAACCAAAAAGAAATAAGAAAGTATTTGTAGGGATTTTCAAGAAAATGCATGATTGGATCAATTAGACACTTGATTTCTCAATATTTTGAGAAGGGAAAAGGATAATATTATTTTCTTATATGATGTAATCTATGATAGAATAAACTATCCCATAATGATTTGTCAATGTGTACTTCATTCAATTTAATCAAAATCAAACCATAACATTCAATAATATGCTTATATCTAAATTGAATAAAGCATGAGGGATATTTGAAGAGAAATAACTATACCCACAATTAGAATTGAGATGAGGAATAAAGTTGAATATCCATACATACCAAAGTGATGTTTGTATCAAACATGATAAAGGCATTTATTTTGTTGTAACTGATTGATACATTGATTATTAGATACTCTTGGACTAAAATAGATGATTTAGCGACATCTTCTTCTTCATTTTTTGTTTCTAAGGAGGTACAGCAGTGTTTCTTCCCATGTCATAGACATTTTTAATTTATCATTAATGGCCAAAGTATGTGGATATTTGGGTCTAATTAGATCATTCTTATCTTGCATCTCCATTGGCTTCACTTCTCTATTCAAACCATTGTGATTATTATCTTCTCTTTATATCCTAATGATCTCCATTGCCATGGACATGGAATATATTGGCATTAGGAAATCAAGGATGCTTATAGTGTCATCAAAGGAATGCATTAATTCATTTTTTTCTTTAACTTAGGATCTAAGAGGAACTCTTCTTCATTTATGCCTAAATGTTCTTGATCTTTTATTCCTACTTTGACTACCCCTAATATGAAGATATTATAGTATCTTATACCATAATTTATCTCATTTAGATCATGTAACAAAGGATCTGAACACAAATATGAATTATTTGAATCACACAATATTATTATAATTCTCACACTATCTAAATACTAAAATCATTTAAGACATTATAAATATATAGGAACATTATTCCTATATTTATGGAGAACATCTCTCTACTAAATTCTCACCTAAATCCATCTAATTATGCAAACCACTAAATATGATATATTGTTATAAAAATGTAAACAATATATCTCAACAATATATATTCTAACCTATATCATAATATTGTTATTTAACAATATTCTGATTAACCAATTAGTAATTACTAACCAAATTAATATTTACCTCTCAATAAATACCCATAATGTAAAAGATAATTACTAACATTCCCACCATAGTTTTTACATGGTGCAAAAGCATTCACACTCTTATCTGTAGTCTACTCACCCAGTGTAGCATGACCTATTTGGCTCATGACCTTGATATAAAGAGAGCCTCACTCTTCCCATGGTTTTATAGATTTACCACAAACCTTGACATGAACAAGAACACCATATAAATCTAATAATTAGCATAAATAGAACTATATGCCACCACATACTCATAGGTCTGCATATTACTAATGTAATCTTACTACACATGACCACTAATATATAAAGGAATGCATCTTACATTTAATTTACTTGACTATAATAGATGTGTCAATGAGGGTCATCTCTGTAAATAATTAAGGCACTCATGAGATCTCTATAGTAGATGCTCTCCTAATTGTTACCAAAACACTATTCACCTCATATGGTTTTCTAGATCTCTACCACAAACCCTTTCAAGATCCATGAACTAACTTACATTGGTGCTTTATATCCTTTCATAATGTTTTTACATTAGGAAATCATGTTTGGAATTTTCACACAAATTACATTACATGAATATGCATTATTCTTTTGTTTTTATTTTGCAAGCACACATCAAAACCTATAAAATAACACACCACACAAAATGTCACCACATCATTGGTGCAACCCCATCATTGTCAACTAATGAGAGATCATTGAAAGGCATCCATCCTATATGTATCCTCTAACCTCCATTAGATGATATTGATTACTCAACAAGTTTGTCTTTGAGATGATTTGATGGATCTAATAGGTTCTCTATTGGTTACTTCCATAGAAATTGGAACCCCCTCATTTTTTGGATGTCGCGTACAAGCAAAAATGCATCTATACGGCAATTTTTTTTAATTTTTTTGACTACATATGACATAGGAATTTTGACAAAATGAATTAATGTAAAAAAATGTCTCTTGACTCATTTTTGACACTTTTGAGACTTTTGACAAATTTTTTGACAATGGACAAAAAATTAAATAATACAAAAACTAGACTATTTTTTTGACATTTTGACAAAAAAGATACATTTACTTTTAATTTTGGAAATATAAAGGATAAAATAACATAGATGAAGTACAATTCAAAATTTATATTTTAACTAATTAAAAGACATCTAAAAAACAAGCTAATGACATAATAACTAAAATAAGACTCGGCCATATGAAACTTATGACTACTTAAAAT
The DNA here is from genome assembly GCA_037957365.1 of Torreya grandis. NCBI lineage: Eukaryota > Viridiplantae > Streptophyta > Pinopsida > Cupressales > Taxaceae > Torreya > Torreya grandis. Next base: position 88,516 of record JARHVA010010778.1, on the reverse strand, counting down.
TTGACACTAGCTTTAAAATTAAAAACCCAAAACCAACATGTATAACCAAATAATAATGAAATGACATTGACCATCATATGACCAAATAGCTATAAAAGACAAGTTTGACTAAGGTACCAAGAATTCCATGTGGCATTGTCAATGTAAGTTGAATGTCAACTTGTTGAGGAGATCCACAAGTTTGGAAGTGATGGAATGAGTGCATGAACTACACATAAAACTATGAATGCTTTGAGAATAGGTCATTCATGAAAAATTTGTCTTTTCAACCATGAGAGATTATCATATAGAGGACTATAGGAATACCAAAATGAATCGATCAACTCTCTATCAACTCTTCAAGAGATCCTATCTAGAATTTTATTTTATATATCACATGGTGATAGGCTGAGCGACTTAGTAATCTCATTGTATACTTTTACTCATCTCTAAACTATGAAATATTCTTGAAAAACATGTATGGATCTTAATTTTGCATAAGATACATGACTGCTTGTGATCAATAGGTGTCAATTTTATTTTATGCTAGAAAATAGATATGCATAAAACATCTTGTGTAAGGAAATGATTATATGCATAAGCCATAAAGGCAACAAAGCCTGCACTTCCTCTCACCAACTAATCAAGGAAAAATTGTGTATTTTAGATATAATTCCCAACTACTATATATTTTGCATGATAATAATTTAATCCTTCCAAGTTCAGATCAAAATCCTAATTACATAGGTTTGGATCTAGTGAGTAATTATAGAAACCTGGCTGCACATTATTTGATAATGACAAGGATGATTTATCATGATATTTTCATTCAAATACACTTTTCATAAACAACAAAAATAATACTTATACTATGTAGGAAATTCAAGGAGTAATGGCATTCATCAGGGTAATAACAAACATAGTGACTGCCCCTAAAAGCAAATCACTAATTCATCACTAGATCTTCCTACTCTGATACCAAATGAAGTTATTACAGGATCTTATACCAGAATTTATCTCATTCATATCATGTAGTAAAGGAGATAAAAACAAATATGAATTATTTTAATCACATAATATTATTATAATTTTCACACTATCTGAATACTAAAATTATTCAAGATATTAGAAATATATAGGAAAATTATTAATATATTTATGGAGAACATCTCACAACTAAATTCTCATCCAAATCCCTTTAATTGTATAAACCAATAAATATGATATATTATTATAAAAATATGAATAATATATATTCTAAACTATATTATAATATTCTTATATAATAATATTTTGATTAACCAATTACTAATTACTAACCAAATTACTATTTACCTCTAGGTAAATACCCACAATGTAAAATGTAATTCTTAACACACTCTTGGGAAGAAAAGACATATGATTTTAATTTATTTTAAATTATGGCTGAGTTGAGGAGATATATCTTATACTTCAAGCTAATTTAACATGTTTTACTCAAAGGGACATCCCCTTTCTTCTTGGTTTGCTTCTTATTGGCCTAAGTAATTAATATCATTTGGGATTTCTTCAATTTTTCCTTATTCTATTGATAAAAGGGATGCCAATTCAATTTCATAGAGTTATTTTTCTTCCTGGGCTAGTTTCTCAAATGCATGATTAGGGTCATAGAAAGAGGGTGCTTGAAATGCATAGTAGCCATCTTCCTCATCTAACTATTCCATCTCCTCAAGTTTTTCTTCTAGCTAAGTGAAAGAGACTTCAAATTGTTTTTCTTAAATATGATGTTACTTATCCATTTGCCTCTTAGACACTCAATTTATTATTATAACCACCACTTCTTATTCATCAGAATCATCATTATAAATATGACCTTCTTGTAATAATGGGTTAGTCTTGCAAAATGAGACACCCTCTATCAACATTTATTTTTTAGCTAGGTGTCTAGTTCTATCATAACAGTCTACAAATTATTAAATTAAGAGCCATGTGTAATATCTTTGATTATGGATTATTTGGTGAGAATTTCCTTCATTAAATGGCATGAAATTATAAACAACATCAAAAGAGACTAAATCACTAAAACTAGGAAAAACATCTTTCTTATTATAACATGAATTACCATGATTATGTGTTAAAATTTTATAGGTTGTCATTCATCATTGAGATATTGGTATTCTAAAAGGTTGAGATAACACTTGATTTTAGTGTACAAACTAGTCATTAGGTAATTTACACTAACTACCAGTTTGATAAATTACATTGTATGGCACCTGATGACTCAAGGGCTTATTTGCAAGCATGCAACTTGAAGGATTTTGGGGATAGACCCCTAATTATCCCAATATATAGTAATTCTGAGTGCCATTACCATAAGGCATTGATTTTTGATCTATTGTGAAACCCTCTTCATAGGTCAAAGCCAAAGATGTACATTAAGATAAACTACTATGGTTACATCTTCTATTTTCATGAAGGGTTGATTTAACCACCTATGTAATTTATAAAACATATGGTTGAATGTAATTTTTAGCTTATTAGGATTTGTACGTGTTGTGGAAAATTAATAAGTATATAAAGAGGGGTCCATAAGCACATTAAAATGGTTGAGAAATAAATTTTCAAATATGGCCCAAGAGGTGATACACCATTTTAGTAGACCAAGGTACCAAGAATAGGTCATTTTATCTAGCGAATAGGGGTATAGGAAATAAGCCACATCTTCATGTTGAGTTTGAATTATGATAATTGTTTATTTAAAATCCTTGGTGTGTTAATTGATAGTATTAATTTTAACATGGATATAATTTGCATATAATTTGTGCAAATTCTAGGGAAAGTCAGGGCAAGGTCATGGAACATTCACAAGATAATTATGTCTTCCTAGATAAGCTAAGGCTATTAGATTACTAATCAAATATCTAAATCAAAATAAAGGTATTAAATAGTCTTTTAGGCCACCCTTATACTATCAAACATTATTAGAGGTGTTTTTACATGCCCAACAATAGGTAGGGGTTGTTAATCCCTACCTCTCCTAAAAGGAGGGATTTATTGAAAGAAAAATGCCTTCCCCAAGGTCTTAGTTACTAGGGATTGGTATGCTAGGTAACTCAGTTGGCTTGTTGTGATCATTCCAAATAAGGGGAATATTTAAAAAAAAGTATACAAATCATTGCATTACAAATGTGCTTACCTAGAAAATCACATATATGAATTTGACCATGATATAAAGTTGATTCAAAACATGTCCTTTGCACACAAGAGTGGATTCGATAATGCATAATACAGTAACAGACATAAATTAATAAATAAAGATAATCATTATAAAAAATTAATTAATTGATGCCCATGATCTAAACTACCTAATCTAATAAAGACAAAAAATAAATAGTAAAATAGAGAAGGTCAGATACAAAGAGAATAAATAACTTATTGTAATGAAGATAAAACTGAATAGTATGATCGAGCGCATCCACTAAAAGTAATTCATAGCCTATTTATACCTAGCACGACTACAAATAAAGGAATTTTCAAGAGTCTAAGGAAAAACAATGATTGGGATAAGTATAAAACATAACTACCATAAGACATGGCATGAAATGATAACCAATATCCACAGTACTCAAAATAACAATATATACCAGTTGATTAATCAAAATGGGACTCACCACAGTCATTCATTCATAGAAATTACATGAAATACAACAAGACTCATGAAAATAATCTACAAATTATGAAAATGCTGAAAGTAAATGAGCATGGCCTCACTATACTAAAATAAGCTAGCTAAAAGAAAGGCTTCTAAAAAATCATATATGCATGAGGGTGCTAGATCCTTATTTTTAAAATTTACCCCAAATTGAAAAAATAAGATGCCTCACCTTATATTCTAGCTCATCCCACCAATTAATATTTATAAACATCAATTATGATTGAGGAAATGTAGTTGAGGGTCTTGATTCTCTAACAGATATGAAGGTATGCCAATGCTTTCCAGTTAGTGGCCCTACCTAGTTTAAGGCTAAAATTTGTCTTTTATGTTAATTTTTCCTTCTTGGATATTTACCATGCACATTTCAAGTGATGAGTCATGTCATACTAACTATTTAACATTCAATTCTAGGGATAGTTGTAATTAGATTAAAATATTGGTGGTATATTATCATTGGGATTTTATTATGATTACCATTTCACCATGTCCTATTTACAATTATACATTCAATTTTGAGGTTAATTAAATTAATGAGCCATCCTTATCTTGACTTTGGGTCTCTTGGATGAATTTGTCCCATTAATATCCATAAATTTGATGTTTTTCATCCTTTTAGTTGGAGAAGAACCAAATGTATTTTGATTGTGATTTTTAGACTTAACACACATTATTTCTAAGACTTCTAATGGTTTTGATTGCTAGATAAGCCATTAATATTAGTCCCATAATATTATAACATCACCACTACATATTTTCCCTCCTCATTTTTTCATTCGAATCCCCTCTCTAGGCTTTTTGTTTGCTTTAGTGGGTCCCACTTTGCCACTTGGCAAACTATCAATGTCCTTGGAATCTACTCTTTCATTCATCTCAATAGTCACCATAGCCACATGGTTTTCCCTCAATATCCTAGGCTATCCATGTTTTATTAGGGTTACATTGTCCTGGTATTACTCCTACCATCGATCCATTCTCTTGGGATACTGAGATGTCACCAAGTGGCATTATCCCAGGCCCTTAAGGGCATAGATTTTTGTCATTATTGATCTATCCCTTGGTTTTTGGGATCCTAAGATGGTTCCAAGTGGTGCAATCCTAGGGCCTCAGAGGCATAAAGCTTTATACATCTCATTGACTCTCTACTAGGTCATGTCACTATAATCATGTCATGTGGCATGATCTCAGGGCCCAAAGGCTTTAAAAATACTTAGTTTTTGAAAAGGATTTGAATATGAAGCTATGTTTTGACATGATTTGGATGTATGGAAGGATTTGGGGGCCTTGGAAAGTATTTAAAACATAATAAAAGATAAGAAAATTAACTAAGTAAATATTTTTGAGAAAGCCAAGTTTTTTCAATTGAATTTTATGCAAGAAATAGTTAATTAATATAGGAATTGAAACTAGTTATTCATATAAAACAAGAATTTAAACCCAAAACATTCATAAGATAATGTCTATAGAAAACACAATAAAATTATTGAAAATAAAGGGAAATAGACTTTATTCACACCTAGGTAAATAACATCATGATTATTTAAGATTTAGCTAAGTCTCAAATGAATCATTGCAAACATTAAGCCATTTTACAATGAGAATCATAATCTTTAGTTATATTTACCATAAAGAAGCCATAAAAGGGTTCTAAAATCTAGATAAACTTACCAAAATCCTAGGTATAACATTAAAATAGGTGAATACTAAATCATATTAACATGGATTAATATTTAATAGGCTTGAAGTAGACTTCGAAGTTAGACTTTTATGCTCATAGATAAAATCTTAGACCGAATTGAATAAAATACAAAGGCATTAGAAATAGTCATGAACAGTCCTTTGTAACTTATCATCTAGCTAATTACCAATTACGGAAGGGCTCAAGCATAAACATCAAAATAAATTTGAAGAGGCCCTCTAGACTTGGTAAATCAAGATTTAAATCAAAATAATGAGGGTCCCCATTTTTAGCTTGAAAATTGGGCATGTTGTGTAAGCAATAACACAATCTAATTTATATTACATCCAAAAACCATATTAAAACCATAGGTATTACCCTACTTATATTCAATAAATGATGTGTTTAAAGTATTATCTAGATTAAAAATGATCCTTTTGACCTCTAAGAATGGATGAAGTTATTATTATCAATTAAATATAAATTAAGAAAATGTATGATTTATAAAAGCATATGTTCATGTGTGACAATTATATGCACCTAAATCAACTCATCTTAATAATCCTATTAAATCTACTAATTTAACACATAACCATAACCATAGCTAATTAAATAATATCCTAATTTCCTACATAATATTCCTACATATCATAAACCTTTACATACCCTTATAACCAATTAATTCCCCCATTAGCCTACTTAGCCACTAATCTACCTACTAGCCCACTTACCAATTTAAATTTCCTATTTATTCACCTACCCTAAACTACCCTACCACCTTAGCCTCTCATATATCCCTATTATTTATAAACCTCATTAATTCCCCTATAATCTTTTTTTATCCCTTAAACCAATCAAGAAACCTGTAGAACTAGAGAAGCTCCTCCAAGATTCTAGAAGTCTCTAAACTAGAGGCTTGTAAATAATTTAAAATTCCCTAAAAATGTCCTCCACCATCCTATACAAGCCATGCTTGGGCCATGGCCAAGATAACATGGAAATAAATAAGACTCCAATATACTCTCATAATCATCCATGTCAAGAATCTTCACAATCTTTCCAAGCCAACCAAAAATCCAAGTAATCCATTGGAGTCACTTTGGAGCTCAAGTCAAGAAATCCACACTCAATCAAATTTAGCATTCAAATCCACTTGAAGATCTTGGAGAGGAGATTTAAGGGACAAAAGGATGGTAAGAATTCATATTTAATTATTTGATTGTTCCTTTATCATATCCTTTGATGTTGTTTATGTTGGGTTTTTATTACTAAATATAGTAGTTTTACAACTAACTCAAAATATGATCACACATTAGCGACCACAATGGGGGACTTTATTTCTACATTTTTTCTTTTTTTGTGTTTTACAATTAAAACTCTTAATTTGACCTGCTAACCTTGAAATATTTGAATTTTATTTTTTTGGTTTTTATTACTAAATATAGTAGTTTTACAAATAACTCAAAATATGATAACACATTAATGACCATAGTGGGAGACTTTATTTTCACTTTTTAACATTTTTTGTGTTTTAAAGTTAAAAATATAAAGCTGAACTGATAAAATTGAGCTCTTTGACTTAATTGTTGTGTTTATATTACTAAATATAGTAGTTTTTCAAATAACTCAAAATACGATCACACATTGATGACCATAATAGGAGACATTATTTCTACATTTCTACATTTTTGTGTTTTATAGTTAAAAATCTTAAGCTGACATGATAACCATGAGCTCTTTAACTTTTGTTTTGTTAGGTTTTTATTACTAAATATATTAGTTTTGAAAATAATATAAAATAAAATCACACATTGGCAACCATAGTGGGAGACTTTATTTTTCACATTTTTTGCATTTTTTGTGTTTTATAGTTAAAACTCTTAAGCTGGCATGCTAACCTAGTAGTGTTTTTGGGTTTTATAGTTAAAACTCTTAAGATGACCTATTGACCTTAATCTCTTTGAGTTTTATTTTTTCTATGTATGATTATTTTTAATCTTTAGGGAAAGGGAGGCACCAGTTTGAAAGAGTATAATTATTTGATTGTTAATTTATTCCCTCCTTTGATGTTATTTATGTTGTTGGGTTTTTATTACTAAATATAGTAGTTTTTCAAATAAATCAAAATATGATCACACATTGGCAACCATAGTAGGAGACTATATTGTCCCTATCCTATTAGTTTTTACATTTATTTATACATTAATTAGATAAATGATCCATGTGGATAATACCCTAAGGGTAATTCCTTGAGAGGTGGTATTATCCTCCCAAGTTGTGATATCACAGTCAAAAACTATGATATTAAAATACCATAATATGTGACTTGTGATATTATAGTACCATGATGAGTGATTTGTGATATCACATTATCGAGATATGAGAGTGGTGGTTTTGTAAAACTACAAGGTTAGATTTGTGGTTATGAAAAACTGCATAATGTGAATAATGACATTAAGGAAGTCATTTATTAGGGATACATAATGAGTAATGATATTGTGGTACTTAGGAGTAAGGGTTGGGTAATGGGTTAGTGAGGTAAGTTATAAGGGTGAGGAACTTAGGGGATGGGTTAGATAGGTAAGGATGGATACTTAAAGTGATTAGGAGATGGATAGTTAGAAGGGTTAGCTTGGGAAGGTTAGGATGGATAGGATTAGGGTAGGGTAGGGTAAGATATGAAGAGGATTAGGTTAAGGTAAGTTAGGCTAGGGTAAATTAGGATATGGATAGGATTAGGTTAGGGTAAGTTAGGATTTTAGGTGGTTAGGATAGGGAGGCTAGGATGTAGATGACTAGGTTAGGAAAGGTGATAATGGGGTAAGGGTTAGATGAAGGGGTAAATGAATAAGTTGGATAAGGTAATTTATCATGATTTTAGGGGGTGGTTAATCTAGGTAGTTAGGTTAGATGAGTGAGTTGGGTATGTAGGTATTATGTTGATGGTATGGGATAAGATATATGTAGGCATGATTGGAAGTGCATTATTTGATAGGATGTGTGTTGTTCTAAGAGGATTTAGGGGTGATAGATTCCTAAATACAATATTTGGTGTTATTAAATGAAATGCATTTGTTTATGCTGAAGTATTATAGAGTATTAGAGATGATATCCCTATACTATGTTGCAACTATATTGGTAGTGAGGATAGATAGGGTATTTATCACATCCCTTGTTGAAATGTGGCACTCTGAGACCAACAATTTTCATCTATTAACTAGGGAGATGATACTCACTCTAGAGGATGTGATAAGGATATTTTATCTACCCATGAGAGGCCACATGATATATTGGCACTCACATACCCTTAGTTTGATAGTGGAGAGGTTAGCTAATAGACTATAGATTAGGGTGTAGGATTCATGAGTGGATATAGACAAACTCCTGAGGGAGAGTACAATTGATATATTAACACTTTTAGTGATGTATCTTGTGAATGGCATACTCTTGTTAGATAAGAAAGCTTAGTGGTCTAATTTAGGATCGGTGGATGTGGTTTCCAACATGGTCCAAGACTATTGGGTATTTACCTAAGGCTCCTTTTTATTGGCCCATTTATACAAAGAGATCCACATGGGAGCATACAAAGGAGTAGTTAACCTAAGCTCCTCTCTATTAATACATATATGGATCATGGATCATATTTATATAGAGCATCCATTGGTATTCATGTAGCTCAGGAGCCACACCAACCCCTAATATTTAGGTGGTATATGATTATTAAGGTGTAGAGGCTTCATGTTGGGGAGATTAGATTTTATATATAGGCATTCGATAGCTTGCAACTAGACAAGTTTAGTAGGGATGGGTTGAGGATGCAATGTCAAATGGCTAATTCTAACCAAGTGTTATCTTATATGATGTTGGGATTATATCATTGAGTGGTATAGGCATAATTATGTACAATGATAGTTTGGGAGGCTATAAGATGTTTTTGGTGAGGAACATCTATTTGACCATAGTGATAGGGAGAGACTATAGTGGGGGACTTTAGTATACAAGGCATTAACTAGAGTGGACTATGAGAGAATTTCCCTAATTCTTTAGGATTACCAAACTCTAATACTAGATCTCAGAGTGATAAAAGCATACATGGCTTGGTGGGCATAGATACGGCCACATAAATTACTTATTTGGTTAGCTAGGGTGAGGAGGGGGGAGATGAGGAGACTACTATAGGCACAAGTCAAATTAGGGAGGAGGTGAGCTCAAAAAACACATCCATAAGGATAGGGATAACATGATGGACCAAATGCTATGGATGTATATGGAGGGGACTAAGGAGGTTGAGATGGAGATTAGACAGGGGCTAGGGGATAGATTAGAGGGGGAGTTCAAACTAGAAAGAGTGGAGTTCAAGATGGATGAAGTGGTGGGGTAGATGAGGTAGGGTCATCTAGGCCACCTTTGATTGAAGATGTGAGAAAACTCTTACAGATACTAAGGAGTGATATACAAGATTGAGTCTCATATATTATAGGGATCATAGTGGAGAGGCATAGGTTAGCTATAGAGTTATATGGGTGGAGTACAAAGAGGGATGGTTATTTGGTCAAATCATTTAGACAAGTAGTATCCTTATAAGGTTAAATAGTTACACTTTAGGGGCATATCCATAGTTAGGATGATCAAGTTGTGACTTTATAGGGCTAGATTGGGTAGCTATAATCTAAGTTGAGATAGATTATGGGAGAGTTACAGGTCAGTGAGAATGCCAAGGAGGAGGGTGATACATTGATGGAAGAGAGGAACATGTGGATGATTATGAGATAGATTACATGATTGACATGGGAGGCCTAGTATTATAGGGACTTTTATGTAGTTGTGCTACTTAATCAATGTATAATAACATTCTAGGCCAATTCTTCCTAGTTGGTACACCAACCTACCAAGGGACCACCAAGACTATAGTGAGCTAGGATTTTTTATTTATGATCAATGTATTATATTATGGATTTTCATGTATTATAGAACATTTATGCCTATGAGGCCTATTTATATATTTATTTAATCATATAAAATTCAAAACTGGATGACTTAGGCATGGATACTAGCACCCAATGTATAGGTCCTCTTTCTTACTCACTCAACCCTTCTCGACTAGAATTTCACTAATTCCCAGTCACCCATAACTTCCCATCCTTATATTTTTGAGACCTAGGTAACACTCTTAGATCTAGATCCATCTCTTAGGTCTCATCCTCCTAAGACAATAGTACCCAACTTGGATAGGATCATCAAGATTTAGGGGTGTCCTATTTTTGGCATTGTTGTCCAAGTCCACTTTAGCCTCAAATGGTCAAAATTTCTTGATTCTTTATATTTTCCCCTGTCAGCCTAATATAAGCTCATCTAACCCATGATCATCAATTTCCATATATAAGGATATTCAATGTCCATTTAAAAGGGTGGGCACTCATTCACAAGAAAGAATCAAGAATACAAGCAAGTACACTCAAGCACTCTTCCCTTTTCTCTACATACAACATTCCAAAACCAATTCAAACCTATTCAATCTCTCATACCAGTCCCTAGTCATCCAATTTACATTTTAGTTTCACATCTAGTTGGATATATCACACAATTACATAAAGCACTTCAAAAGGGGAGAACTACATTAACTTGATCCCTCTTTAGAGTATTGGTATGTAGGTATCATGCTCACACATGGGGTGTGAAGTATGTCTAGTGTATCCTTTACACACTAACCTATTCTCTCTTTCCAAATTTTGTTATTCAATTTCAAGTACCAGGAGCTCCTAAATATTTTTTAAGATTAAATCAAACACATAGTGAGCTCTACATAGAATCAGGCTTTGATATTTCACTACCAAGGTGCTATAGGCCTATTGAACAAAACCCAAAAAAGCTAGACCACTAGGACAATAACACTAGAAGTAGAAAACAACATTGAAAGTGGATAATAGATATAAAAAGTGGACTAAAACACCAATTAGTAGGGTGTATTAAGTTTGGTGCTTCTATTCAATCTAGAAAAAGAGTTTTGGGTTTTGTTTATGACAGTCTATCATCCTTGTACAATAATTTCCAAACCCTAAATCATTTATTTTAGCCTAGAATAAGCTAAGTTTGATTTCTTCACACTTCTTATTATTTTTTGAAAAGGTAAAATACTTATCTATTTGCACAAATTAGTAGGCTAATTGAGACACATTAATTACTAATTTACATTTGCTTAGACTTTTATTTTCTTAGGAATTAAACACCTAATTCCCAAAAAGAATAAAATATTTGGTGAACCTGATTTACTTCAAATTTTCACACAAAATCCATAGAAACCCTAGGGTTAATTATTTATAATTTTTTTCAATATTTTCCTAATTTTTCCTAAATTTAAAAATTAGAGAACTATAAATTAATTGAAATATTTTCAATAAATTCAGTCAAACCCTAGTTTGCACATACTAGGTCCTATTTGCATACAAATACTTTCAAACCACCAAGAAAAATATTTTTTTAATTTTAGAATTATTTTCAGATTTTTCCTCAATTTTTCAAAATTAAAACTACACATATTCTATAAATTTTTCATATTTCTACACTAATCTTGAAAAAAATTATTAAAATCCCTAGTTGCATCAAATACATTCTCAATTATCTTCAATACCTTTTGTATCATTTTCTAAAAATTTAGTTACATATCAAAACTCAAAAAATCAATTTTAAATTCATAAATTCATAATATTTTTCAAATAATATTTTTGAAAAATCCCTAGTGGTATTTACTAGCACCTACTTGCTTTAAAGGTATCACCTCACATGTTTGGTAGCTCAGTATCCTTTTTGCACAATTTCCAATTCACTATTTTTTGGACTCTACATTTCTTAATTTTAGTTATTTCAATTTCTTGAACATTGCCTATTACAACATATAGTAAAAAATTTCAAAAGATTTCAAATTGTTTTCCTATATTAAAAATCACTCAATATACTAGTGTTGATGAAATTGATAAAATATAACTTCAAGAATTCTTAACCAAACATCCATATATGTAAGATGACATGATTATAATTTTATAAGAAGAAAAACAAAAAGTAAGCAATGGGAAATCTTTTCAAACCATAGAGTATCTAGTTATAAATGACACTACGGGGGAAATTATGGCTCAACCACCCCTTATAGCATCCCAACCTTCTTATATGCCACCAATTGTAGCTAGTACATCCTTATATCTTGATGTAGTAGCCATTGAACAAGAGATAAGATCTATTCAATCCAAGGTGCAACATCCTATGCAAGGTACCACTAGACCTACATAGGCATTGGAATTTTTTGCACTTTTGCATACACCATTGGCACATCACATTACTTCTACACCCTTGCCATAAGGATTTTTTCAACCCAAAGTTACTATTTATGATGGAAAGGGTGATCCAGAGACATATTTGAGAGATGTTCATGTAGCATGTTTGGATTATGTACCCAATGACTAGCTACTTACCAAACTCTTTCCACAAAGCTTAAAATATTATGCTTTACAAAGGTTTTATAGTCTATTGAATCAATTGGTCATGGCATTCAATCTTTTAGTAGACATGTTCCTAACACATTTCAATATCAACATTAGTGATAAGGTCTCATATGCATAGATTACATAACTAAAAGAAAGGGCAAATGAGACTCTCATGGATTATGTTCTTATATATAAGAATATTTTGACTATGTTAACTAGCCCCATGACTAATCAACAACTACAAGACATCTTTAAATAGAGCCTTCTACCAACACTACATGAATCCATTATGTTCAAAATCTTCTCTTCCTTCATTGAATTGTGTCATACACTTAAGGGGAGAGAAGTTATGTTAATCTCAATGGGAAAACTTAAGTATTCAAGTACTCTAGTCACAACAAATAAGAGTAATAACAAAGTTCCATACAAGGTCAAAATCAATGACAACAAGAATCAGAATCAACCAATAGTCAATGAAGCTTTAGAGCCCCCTCAACATGTGGTTTTATCAGCACCGTGTTGATGTGCATTTACCAATTTACCAGTTTCTCTAGCTAGAGTTTGACAATAGTTATTGGAATGTAACATAATCACTCTCCTAACTATTTAAGAAGTAGATCCATGAAAGCCTCTTCCATAGGGATATGATCAACATGTATTTTATGATTTTCATAAGGCATTAGGCCACACAACATATAGATGCATCATTTTGTGACATAAGATACAAGATTTGATTGATGATAATCTAGTTAATCTAGGCAATTCAGTTGAACCTACAAAGACAAAGCCAACACAAGACAAAGCTTTGAAAATATTTTTAGATCCATTTCCACAACATTCAAAATAAGAGAGAGAGGGCACAATAGGTTTTCATCATACATACCATACACATCCTCCACCAATTACATACCAAGTACCTTCAGTTGAGGCACATCCTTTGAGAGGTATGATAGGTGTGTATGAGTCTAGAGTTCTAGCTAGGAATTCGATAACTTTATTTAATCAAGAAATTGTCGAGGATTATATAGGTTATAATGCACTTTTTATCAGATCACATATACATAATTAGCCTATCTATAATGTACTCATTGATAATGGTTATAGTATTAATATCTTCACCTTCACAGTACTACAACATTTAGGTTAATCAGACTAGGATATCACTTCAATTGATATAGTTATCAGTGGTTTTAGTGGGTATATCTATATTTCATTGGGGGAGATAGTACTTTCATTACAAGTTGGTCCTACACATGTGGCCACACCATTCACTATAGTTCCTAGTGCAAGATTATTTTACATACTATTTGGTTGACCATGGACTCAAAAACTCAAGGCAATACCTTCTACCATTCACAAATGGATGAAGTTAATTCACACTAATTAGGTTATTATAGTTGGTTGAGTTCCTTATGAGTCACCACTCCCCACTTCAGATCCAGCCACTAGATTATAATTACCATATCTAGTTCTTCCACTAGTTTTAGCTTATCATCCAACTTCTATTCTAGTTCCACTTTAGGTTTAGCCACAATTATAGTATCTATCACTAGTATAAAGGGTTCATACACCCCCATAATTTCAAGATTCTAGATAGCTTCTAATTATAGTATTCACACCTAGAGTAGTTACATTGTGGTCTCATATAGATACACATAGAGCACTTATTCATAGCGCTTCTTCTCCTACTTTCAAATGGATCCCAAAGAGCCCTACAATTGTATCCACTTCCAAGAGTCATAGGGGGACCCAAAATTTAGCTTCCACTTCAAGGATTTTATAGAAGCTATAACATACATAGATTTTAGATTCATAATTTCAAATACTCCATCATGTCTCATGATCATGCACGAACCCATTATTTGATACAGGACACCATGATAGCAAGTCTCATCTAAGACTCATCAATTAGTATCATTTCTTCATAGTTTTACCTATACATAGCTTATATCAAAATACAAAAACAATACAAAAAACTCAAAATACAAAAACATTCAAATATTTCAAAAATACCAAAAATATTTTGATTGTATGCATCATCCATGCTTTACATTACTACTATCATGCTAGGACTTACATTTTTTATTTCATGTTATTATTTGTCAATTATCTACATTGCCATGATTCACTTGATCTTCTTTGAGTGTGTGTAGTCATATATAGCTATTTTATTGGTTTATTCTACCCATAGAGGGGGAATTCCTACTTCTACATTCATTAAATACATTGTTATATATACCCACTAGGGGCATCTTCTACATTACTACACCATCTAGGTTATGTCATTCCTATAATACACACTCTAAGTTCTCATGTTGATGTACATTAGTTTATAGCTTATATAGAATATTATATTGACATATCACTAGTATCTAGCACTTATGTATTTATTACCATATATCTAGTCTTGTACTACACATGTTTTGCATAGTTTCACACTTTATTTGATTAGTTAGATGTGCTTGTATCCTTATAGATATTACATGATTTATCTAATTTATTAACATAGTTTGTGTGATTACATTTTATAGTTCCTATTTGTCTCTTGCTTGTGCCTTAAGACATTTTCCAATGTCCTTTGCTTCTTTTTGATGTGTGTACCTTAGGACATTTTCCAATGTCCTTTGTTTATACTCCTCTATGTGCCTATGGCCTGTGTGCCAACTTTGCTTATATCACTTTTATGTGTACGTGGCATTTGAACATGCCTTCCATGTTTTTTTGTAGTTTGAGTGACATGTGTCTATGCCCCTTATTTACATTGCCCATTGGCCCATCTAGTATGCTTCTTGCTTGTTTCTTTTTTACTTCTTGCTTGTCCAATGTATGTAATGCCATGATCCATATCATGCATTTTATTTGTTTTCTTGGATGTCATTATGGACATCATGCTCCATTCCTTCAACTAACAACTAGCAATTAACATTTCTAGTTCCAGTTCAGTACATTATACATGATTTCACATTTTTAAATCTATCTAGGTATACCCTTATTGATCTAACAATATCTCGATACAAACATTGATATATCTTGAAACATATTATCAAACATCAAATGTTATAGCATATATCTTTTCAAAATTAACACACTTACAAGACTCTTTTCTTCTAAGGGAAATCATTTTAGGTTCATCATTCTTATCCTCAAAAGAGGGGGCATCAAATAAGGGCTTTATCATAAAGATAAAACATCCTAGAAATCATAATAGTAGCATTCAGAATAGTCATCACATAATCTAGAGGTCAAACCAATCAAATCAGACAAAAAAATAGAAATAGTCTTAGATCAACAATCAATTTTCACATTAGATAGTAGCACTAGAAATGGATAGTAGTACTATAAGTTAGATAGTAGCACCAAAAATATGGGTGTATATAGTTTGGCACTCTTATATAGGAAGAGAAACACTCAGAGTTTCTATAAATAAGAAAAAATTTAGTTCAAGGATAATTTTCACAATTCTAGATCAAGAAAATTCAATAGTTTCAATATAGTTTTCTCAAATATAGGGGGTTATCATAAATGGCATGATGGTTCTCACTTTTATTTTAGAAGTGGGTAGTTGGAATAACTTCCGAATCATAATCCATGTTATAGACATCAGTGATTGGGGGCAATGTGTGCATCACATTGATCTTTTTTTGTTTCAAAATTTAGTTTATTCTAAACATTCTCAATAGTTGCATGCCTTACTCCATCTAAAGGTGGTTGGCATCACATTTGAGTTAAAATTTAATACAATTTTAGCTTTCAGAGTACTTGAGTTCTTGAGATGGACTTCATATAATCCTACTACATCAGTTTCAAAGTGGATTTCATACAAGCCTAATATCTATCTTTTGAAATGGCCAAGAGTGGCCTAATTTCTAGCACACATTTTTCTACCAACACCATAATGTTAGATTTTAAGCACATTCATGGGATCCATGAGCCATCTCATATGACATATATTCTATATTGGTATCAAATCATAGCTTCACTTTATGGGGCAATGATGGAGCCAAAGGGATATTCTTTGTATTCTTGAGCCACTTATTCAAAGGGATTGGACACATAGTATAAACATTAATTAGCACATGCATGGTTCATTAAATTCACTGAGTTGGAAAAAATGGAGCCAACGGGATAGACTTTAAAATTTGGAGACACATTTCAAGTAATTGATCACTCAACTCCATTCATGATATTACTCTTTATTTAACATATACTCAGCATAATCCATCATCATAATAGGTCTTTTATGGGTTCACATACCCAATGAGGTGTATTCATTCCTCTCTCTTCCTTTACTCAACTTTTATAAGTTATTATTTTAGATATATAATATCTAGTAAAAAATGATCTACTTCATGTGTTTATTTATAGATTCACACATCACAACTACCCCTTACAGGGAAGCTTAGGTATGTTTTCTATTTTTCTTTTATCCTAGTATTTCACTTTGTTGTATCACTACAATAAATGGGGAAAATGTAATCATATAAAATGAAAAATTTGATGAATTAGGCATGGCTAATAGCACCCAACCTATAAGTCCTCTTTCTTTCTCACTCAACCCTTCTTGACTAGACTTTTACAGATTCCCACTCACCCATAGCTTCCTAGTCTTAGATTTTTGAGACATAGGCAACACTCTCAGACCTAGATCAAACCCCATAGGTCTCATCATTCTAGGATAATAGCAACCAATTTGGATAGGAGCACTAGAATTTAGGGGTGTTCTATTTCCAGTGCTATTGTCTAAGTCCACTTTAGCCTCAAATGGTTAGATTTTCTTGATTCCTTATCTTTTTCCTGATTAGCCTGATATAAGATCATATAACCCATGATCATTAGTTTCCCTATAAAATTCCATTAAATGTCCATTTATAAGGGTGGGCATTAATTCACAAGAAAGAAGCAAGAATATAAGTAATTACACTCAAGCACTCTTCCCTATTCTCTGCATACAACCTTCCAAAACCAATTCAAGCCTATTCAAGCACTCATACCAGTCCCTAGTCATCCAAAGTACATTATAGTTTCACATATAGTTTCATACATCACACAATAGCACCAAGAACTTCAAAATGGGAGATCTACATTAGCTTGATCCCTCTTTCAAGTATTGGTATGTAGGTAGTGTGTCCACTCACAGGGTGTGAATTGCATCCAACATATCCTTTACAAACTAACCCATTCTCTCTTTCTCAATTTTGTTATTCAAGTTCATGTACCAAGAACTCCTAAGGGTTTTTGAATATTAAATTAGACACACAGTGAACTCTACATAGAATCAAGCTTTGAAATTTCACTGTCAGGGTGTTATAAGCCTACTGAACAAAACCCAAAAATCTAGACCACTAAGAAAATAATGATAGAAGTGGAAAATGACATTATAAGTGGAAAATAACTTTGAAAATTGGACTAAAACTCTAATTAGTAGGGTGTTCTGAGTTTGGTGCTCTTTTCCAATCTAGAAATAGAGTTCTAGGTTCTATTTATGATACTTTATCATCCCTGCATAGCAATTTCTAGATCCTGAATCATCAATTTCAATCCAGAATAAGCTAAGTTTGATTTCTCCACACTTCTTACTATTTTTAGAAAAGGTAAAATACATATATATTCAAACAAATTAGTAGGATAATTAATACACATTAATTATTGATTTACATTTGCTCAGACCTTTATTTGCTTAGGAATTAAACACCTAATTCCCAAAAAGATTAAAACAATTTATATATTTTAAAATAGAATTTGATGGACATTATGGACTATGGATATATATGTGATTATAATTATTTTTTATATATTATGTGATGTTATTTATTGTGATTATGTTTTTGATATATGAGTTATATGATGTGATATATGGATCATGATTTATTGATGTTATATGATTTTAATGTTATGATATTGATGTTATGTTATATTGATGAGATAATGATGATATGTTGATTAGATGATGATGTGATGGGTATGTTTTAGATGATATTTATGTTTATTGATTATTAATTTAAGTAATGTGATCTTGTGTGATAATAATGAAATGAGATATTTAGATGGTATTGGTGTAGATGAGATGTAATTATGACATGATCTTTCTTTATTATGGATGATTATTATCATTGTATGGTTATAATATAATGAAAATTGATAGGAATGTGATAATAAAATAATCCATTATTTTAATCTAAACCAAGAGGATGGGTGGGTGTGGGGTAATATATCAGGAGTGTTAGACTGGATAGTGGTATGATTAGGGGGATGGGATGGGGCAGGGGGAAATTTGAAGCCATTATATATGTAAGAAGTCCAATTTACTATTACACATGTGAGTGTAAGTGTACCTATGACATGATATTGGTGAAGGACACATTATATTCATAGTGCATGGGAAATCCATTTTTGGGTGACTATCCCAATTCTATCCTTGGGTAGTCACTTAAAACCATCTGTGTTCCCTTTTATCAAAAAAGGAACATAATGTAAATAGACAAGATAATAATATAATAAAATTCACTGACTATGACAAATATTTACAATATGTAATTATTATTAACAAACAATAATACACATACACACATATAAAATTGATAAGACAAAACATAAACATAACTGACTATTTAAAAAGATAAAAAGGACTAGGGGAAAGATGTTTGATTTATATTAATATGAGCTTGATAAAAAACCTAAGGAAATGATGTTGGACAATGATTATTGACAATAGACTGAATAACAAGGTTTCTAAAGATAATATATACAAAAGTTCCTAAGAGGAAAAAATTTTAGGGACATAGTTAAATATGTACATGGGGTTGATTATGCCTACAAGTGTTCACTTAAAATGACACAAGGATCCAAAATAATCCTAAATGATGGTATTTAAGGTTTACAATGAATGATCAAGATTTAGTTATAGAGTACATGATAGATCTTGGAGGAAAAACACTATATTGCCCCTTTAATAATGATGAGGTTAGTGGGTTCTTATGGATCATTGCTTAGGCATGGATATGTATAGTAAAAAATGGATTCAATTTGAGATCTATAGGAGAGAATGTCATCAAAGAGGATATGATCAGGATATAGATTAGGATGTCTAAAAACATGGGATGGGTGGATTTTGGAAAGTGGAGTTTGATTTTTTGGAAGATTCCTCAATAGATATTCCCTTTACATGATTATCAATGGTTTGAACCAACTTAAAATTTTGGTATCCTAATTATTACTAAGAATCTAATATAAAACCACCATTAGGACTAGGGTCATATGGAAAATGATGAAATATAATTGAATTAGAGGGAAAAGTGGAATGGTGATGGATATGCCCCCAAGAGAGGGGACTCAAAAATGAATATTTTATATCCTTTCACGTATATGATCATTTAAAATGCATAATATTCATAGGCTCATCATTCTCATCACCATAACATGTTGCTAACTAGTAGGTTCCTAATCTAATTTTTGAAATATTGATGTAGGTCCGAAGCTAATTTGCTTCAAATTTGCCTTTCTTGTCCTAGTCTGTATTGGTGTTATTTTGATTCTCCTTGAGGACTAGGTCATCATCTTAAAATTATCTAGATTGGATCTTCTTACAATATTAGACCTTGAGCTTATTCTGATATGCTCAAATATGATTTAAATAATTTTGACATTTTTCATCCAATATCTCAAGATCTTGTAGCCTTTCTTGTCTAGAATTATGATCGATAATTATTCCCCATAAAGAGATGTGTAAGGAGGGGAGTTCCACTTCCATGATACATATTTATTCTATGACATAGACCAAATAACACAAAATAGCCCCAATAGGTGTTTAGACACTAGCTCTATATGACTAAAGTGAAATGTATAGTTGCAAATGTTAGTTTATTCCTACATCATTGATAATTTTATTGAGAATCTTAAGAAACATTTTATTTGTATATTTTGATTGTCCATTACCCTAGGGATAGTAGGGTGTGGAAAAATGCTACTCAATGTGATAGTGTTTACACAAATCTTCAACCTCTTGATTTTTGAAAGACTTGCCATTATTTGATAAAATTTTAGTTAAGATGCCAAAGTGGCAAATTATCTAATTTAGAATAATTTTCTATATTTGTAGATGTGTGGTATAAATAAGTATCATGGATTTAACCCATTTTTTAAAGTACTCTATAATGATGATTATAAACTTATGCCCATCAGATGATGTTAGATTTATCTTATCAATTAGATCTAATCCCCATATGGAAAATGGCCATTGTCTCATTATATGTTATAGCTCCTATATAGGGGCATGAATAACATTACCATGATTTTGACAAGCTACACATTTACATATACATTAGAAAGCATCATGATCCATTATGGGCCAATAGTATCCATTCTTGAGTAACTTCTTGGCCAAGGCCATCCCACTAACATAACTACCACCAATACCATCATAGACCTCCTAGATTACAAGAGTGGCCTCCTTGAATTTCAACCATCTCAATAAGGTACCATCATAAACCCATTGATAGAGCATACTACCAAGGATGGTGTAATGGGATGTGTGATGGATGAAGGCCTTACATTGGTGATGATTCAGGTTCAATGATAGAATGTTGTTATGGAGGCAAGTGTAGATATCATGATAAGTTCGTCATCTTTAGGGAAGGATTTATTGATGTCCTATAAGTTCATACAAATTTTTATTTTTCCATGTGGCTTTGGCCATGGGGACAATATTGGATATCTATTTATAATAATCAATGAGATGATTAAATCTAGCTTCAAGGAATTTCCACAATTCTTCTTTTACTAAAAGAGCCACCATGGGGTACATCTTACAATTTTTTTGCTTGAAAGGATTGGAATTTGGATGGATGACCAGATGATGCATTATCAAGGTTGGATTTATCCCTTGTATGTTTGAATAACTCCATGTAAAGACATCTATATATTCTTTGAGCAGCTTAATAAGAATTTATTATTCATCTAGTGTAAGAATTGCCCCCAATTTGATAGTTTTAGGACTCTCATCTATTACAAGATTAATTTTAATCATCTCCTTAATGAGAGAGGGTGATTAGTCATATAGATATTATTGTCACTCAATTTTTCACCCTTGGAGAGATATTTCAAGCCTACTTAATTAATTGAAATAATGGGATTACCCCTAGAGTTGTGGGTTATCTATATTAGGGGTAAAATTATAGATTTAAGTGTTATCTCCCTTGATATATATTTTATCTCATCACCTATGCTACTAACTTGTTGACATGAAAATGGAAAGAGAAAACATGAAAGAAACCTAACCTAATGAGGTGATGTACCAAATGTAAACTTATCACTACCAACCAGCTATAATTACACTTAAAATAAGATCCTAAACTACACATGAAAATAATTAAAATACAACTCACTAAAATCTTAAATACTTCACTTGAACACTTTAAGAGACCTACAAAAGGACTTTCAAACTGAATATGAATGCTAATAAGGACAACATTATAAGGAAGTAAATCTATCGTTTATCAAGATCAACTAGTATAACATGAAAATTGAAAAGGATAAGTAAAATTAGGTCTTTATTCATTTATAAAAGGTTGTAAATGGGTAGGGATTTACCATACCTAGGTGGAGGATACAAACTTAGTCAATTTAGGCTCAATATATAGAGAAAGTGAGAGAGAATAAGAGAAAGGCATAGGAGAAAGAGAGATGAAAAGTGTCTTATGATTTGTAAACTATAAAGGAGTAATTAAAATACCTTAATAGGTCATAAATTTCATTTTTATATCCTTTGAATATGCTCCATTGCTCCAATTGGCATATGAGCTAGAATGCTTTCTTGACACATTGACTAGCTCTCCAAAACTACCCTTTACCTTGGCATGTTGAAAAAAAAGGTGGCCTTATTGATGGTTATATTACATATTTAATCTACTCTTTATACCTCTCAATTTATCTCCTCAAGTCCTCTTTTACACATCACTTCCTTTTGTTTATAGGTGTCTAGAAGATTCTTCATCTCCTTAGGCAAATTTTGTATACAAGTGTTAAAACTTGAATTCATCTTCTTTAGCTCATCCTATTTTCATGGATTTCTTATTAACATCATACTAGACCTAAAACAAACCATTTTGAATTTTAAATCTAGCCCAAGAATTTATTCTCTACCAAAAGATCTAATTAGGCCTCATTCCTAATAGCACTCAAATCATACAAACCTCCTTATGTAGAAAATTATGGATGGTACTAAGAAATTAAAGGCATATTATAAGACCCAGTATGGCCTTACAACTTCATGTTTAATTTTATGATCAAAAAGTGAGTGGAGATATCATTTTCATATTTTTTCTTTCCTGATTAGGTCTCAATTAGGCCTCCCTACCTAGAGACTAAAAATTGACTCTATAGGATTCCCACATGTTCCAAAACCCAAATAAATAATGTAATTTAATTAAATTTCCTCCTCCTCATTATCCATGTTAGTTTTATATCTTTGACACCTTGTACAGACCTATCAAGTAGCTAAAAATAATTCTTTTGGCCTATTTCATATAATTCTATATAGTATTATACCAACTAGTTACATGGGGTGATGACCAAGGGAGTTCTAGACATGATTCAGGTAATTTGAGAGTTTATACATTCCATCTAGAGGTATATAAATCTACTTATCTCTCATCAAGTTGAAATTATCCTCTTAGGTAGCCTAAAAGTGCCTCAAAGTCTTAACGATTGTTTATACATTTCAAGATAGCAATCCTCCATCCAATTACACAAAATGCAAGCATATTAGGGTATCTAACTTCCCCTAAGATCCTAAGGTCCCATGAATCATCTATATACCATACCAAAATAAAGAAGATAGCTTTTTAGGTTGGTAAGATGCATTTTTGAGGGTTGAGAGAGAACATGAGGTCTATGGGTAGCATCCTGAGGTTTGCTATGACTCTAAGCATTTCAGGAAGGTCAATGACAACCTTAGTTACTTGTCCCAATGGTTTTTCAACCCTTATATCTCCATTATCACCCCTATAACCTTATTTTCTTATGCCTAATGTTTATGATAATAGTAAAGCAAAGAACACTCATGACTATGTTTGATCTCCTTTCTCCTCTATCATGGATCTAGGATTTCATGGTATGTCTATAAATACTTCTCATAATCTCCTTAAGGTCTCCAAAGTCTCATCCCAACTCCAATTTATTATTCATCTCCTAAATAATTTCCTTATAGACTTGCCAATATGGTGAACAAAGGTGTATGATACATATAAGATTCAAAGGTACTCTTCTTCAACTTAATTTAGAGATATTTGCTACTCTCTAAAATAGGTAGACTCATTAAGACTAATAAAAAACCCTTTTTTATGGTCTTCTAATGGCATAAAGTCTCATACACCTAGATATTCTATAATGGCTTTATCACTCTAAAATTTATCAAAGGAAGGCTCATTTATTTGATCCCAATCTATTAGGGTGGGGTAACATAGGGATATATTAATAGTGGAGATGGTGGTTTCATAGAAGATATTGGTGGCAACCATATATTTATATAGGCTATAAAAAGAATAAGTATCAATGTATTCATCATAGGTAGGCCCCTCAAGAACCAAATAAGTGACTAGAAAGATAGTGATTTGGTCAATACCAAGTGTTTTGTACCCTAAACCAAGATGTTTCAAGTGTTTTTGAAACCCTATAGGTTCAATCCTACTTGGTGTAGATTTCCCTAGTCCATTTCCCTTGTAATTCATATTCTATAGAATCTTCTAAAGGTGGGGGTACTTATATTTTAGGAATTTTAAGGCCTCGTCATCTAAAATAATCCATGAATCATCTAGCTCATGAAAGTACTCCTCTAAAAGCATGCTTACATTTATAAAGGTCATGGATCCACAAATAAGTAAATGATAGGATTATATTTCCTAATAGTTGGGCACCTATACCTATGTGGGAAGAGTGGTAAGTCTCCTACATAAAATGTATTCTATTCATACTCTCTACAACCTATGGAAGTGATATTGAGATGTGTGATGTCTAGGGATTCATTTATAACAAATGTTAGATCATCAGGATGGGCATACTTTATAGCTATTGGATTAACAATGGAACTATGTGATGGGGAAATAACTAGTATGGGCTTGATCCATTTGATAGATACAAAATTTCTTTATCTCCTTTAGGATGGTAATATACATTCTTGGATGAGGGAATTTTAAACACTGATGAAGGGTGGAAGGAATTACTCGCATTTCATGGATCCATGGATGTCTCAAAATTAAATTGTATGGAAGATCAACATACACAACATGGATTAGAGTTTGATGGATGATGGGTCCCATAATGATAAGAAGATAAATATTTCCTATGAATGGCCTTCCATTATCATAATATTCCTTAATCATTATGAGAGTAGGCCCTAATGAAGATTCAGAGTACCCCAACTTCTTCAGAAATTCCAAATTGCACAAATTTAAAGTAGACCCTCCATTTATAGGTACCAATGGAATTTTATGGTTAGATATATAAATTTCAATGAATAGTGGAAAATTGTGGTGAGGGGCTATAGGTGGCATGTCCTGGGCACTAAAAGTGATATATTGGGAAGGGGACAAATGACCCACAAATGCCTAAAATTGGCTAGTGTCAATATCTTTAGGGACCTTAAGTTTATTTAGGACTTGATTAATAATCTCCTTTTGTGTTGATGATTTTTTAAGAAGATCCATAAGAGGGAATTGGGTTGGAGTCTTCTCAATGTGTTGGATGATGTCATATGTCTTTTCAAAAGGATTGGAGACTTTTTTAGAAATATTGACTTTTTGATATGTTGAAGTCGATGGGTAATTTGGTGGTGGTCTATGAACTTTTATTTTTCTACACCATTTAGTTACTACATAATTAGTTATTTCCATATTAATATTAAGGATGGTGTATGGTGGTTGAGTGGGATCTTACAAGCTCCAAATTTTAATGGTATTGACATAATGATATGGAATGGCATGATAATCAATTCTGTTGGACATGAAGGCTTCACCTTGGTCCTTGAGTGGCTTATTTTTCCATTTATCATGCTTAGGTAAAGGATCCTAAGAGATTCTCAGCTGTTGATTCTTGGATTGATTGGATGAACTCTCCCCTTATACTTCTATACCCCCTTTTCAATTAGATCTTGGATGTGGTGTTTCAATTACATGAATATCTCTTTATCATGCCCCTGAAATCTATGATATTAACAAAAATCATCTTCATAATACCAATTTGGTCAGTGTTTACTATCATGAAAAAGATGGATTTCAAGGAGAGTGATCATATTTTTAGTTATTAACTATTGTAAGACCACTTCTATAGGTATTCCAAGACTAGTCATAGGCCTTTTTCCTATTTTGGGTTTTAGTTTTCCCCATGGTACCTTTATGGAAAACAAATTTTTATTATTATTAAGGGAAGTTTTTACATAGTCTAAACATTCTTATATTTTTTAAATCCATCCCCCATGCCATTTTTATTATTATTAAAGATATTAAGTTCAATTGAGAAAGTGTTAACCAGATTATGACTCTTCTCATTTCAGGTATACAATTTTATTATACCTTTATCAATAAGTGCCTTCTAGATTTAAATCCCCTTCTCTATGAACTCATCAAAGGATTATTCACCTTATATCTTTAATTGATATTTCAATTCAATATTGAGGTTGTCAATGAATATTTAGCCATCTTCTTCTTAGGAAATGTGCAATGGAATTAATTGGCAAGGCTTCTCCAATGTTATAAGAATGAGGCTAAGCTTTCCCCATTTATTTGTTTAGTGTTATAAAGATATATAATATATATGTCATGTTCAATATTTAAGGAGATGTGTTGCATGAAGTTTTTTATCAACTCCCCAAAGCTAGATATGGAGCATTTAGGTTAATGCATGAACCATTCTAATGCATGCCTTATGAGACTTTTTTGGAAAAAAATGAGAAGATAAGCATCATCATAGGAAAACTCATGACATGATACATATAATTATTATCTATGATCTCATATATCCCCTTTCCTTCTATATTTATCAATTTTTGGGACCTCAAAGTGTTTTAAGAAAGACAATTATAGAATACCCATGTCTAAAGGGGATGTATGAAAGTATTCATACATGTATCTAATTGCTTGGGTGCGAGGATAATTATATTAAAGAGTCTTCTTCATGATCCTCCATTCCTTAATGAATGAGGGGTTCATGAGGGGATTTGAGGCTTGATATTAACTCTTTCTAGGTTTATAATGATCGAGGTTGATGTTTCTAACATGTTGTCTTAGCAAAATGGGTCTTTAATTTTGGGCTCATAATTGTGAGACAAGGGATTTATTTTTTGGGTAAATTAATATAAATGATCCTCCAAGGAATTTATTATCCTATTAGCCTTAATATAATTATTTTGTAGAGGTTCTTGTTGTTATTTAAGTTATTGCTCATGATCCATAAGATTTTCTTCTTCTTACTCTTAGTTGGTATTAGTTTGGTTGGGTGGAGTGTTAGGTCTAGTGGATGTATGAATGATATGTTGTAAGAGGTTTGGATAAAAGTTATGGGATAATGTGCCCCCATTCCAATGACATGGGCTAAAATTTGATCATGATTTTCATAGATATACTAATCAACTTGGGCCCTAACCTCATCACTATGGAAGAAGTCATTTATGAATCAAAATTCCTCTTTAGGGGTATACATGTATTAGGATTTATGCCAAGAATAATTGATAAACATTGAAAGCATAATATTAAAATAGTGATAAAATAAATAATATTACCTCAATGGAGAACAAACCATAAATGAGATAAAATATTTTATAAGTGGGGGAAATCATTGAATGGTGGAAAAACCCATAATATATTATAAGCTTGCAAAAAATGAACTCCAATTATGATAGCATTAAGAAGCTATAAGAGAGAATGGATTTAGACAAAATATCACCACAAGGATGCAAGATCAAGACTAGAATAATAAAAAAGTTGTGAGAGAGAAGTGTGAGGAATGAGGAGAGGAATGCTCTTTTATAGAGATAGATGAGGAAAATGAGAGTTACATATAATCCCATTATAAATTTACAAGCTTCCTTTGTGTGTGCCACTTGTGACCTATTCCCTTGGAGAGATAAGGGAGTTGTGTGCCATGTGGGGAAAGGAGAGTTACATGCAAGTAAATATAAATCCAACAAGTGGATTTGGGAGGTGAGTGACACCTCATAAAGGTAGGAATAAAGTACATTAATAAATAAAATTAATGTACACATAACTAAGACTTAGGATAAGATTATAAACCTAAGAAGGATCCAAATAAGGTTAAATCACCAAAACTCTCCCTTAATATTAAATTGGGGTTACAAACATGGAGAGAACCTTTTAAAAACAAATAAGGGAGTTAAAATTACATAATACTTCCCCTTAATAGAAACTTCCTTTAAGAGGAATTTACAAAATTTGAGAGAGAATAAAGAAGATAAGGTTCCACCAAAATTCAAGAGGATAAAAGTGTGATCACCAAGAATCTTCAAAACACTCTTTGAATAATGTGGCTGATCTATAATGAAATAAATACCAACAAGGAGTAATGATCCACAAACTTGCAAAATAATCTAGCTAGCACCAATCTTTCAAGTTAAGTACCAATATGGCATCAAAATACAATTTATATACATAAAGCAATAAAAGTAAATGTAAAGACAAATGGATAAAATACAACTTCCATCACAAAGTGTGATATCATACATGAAAAAAATTTAGTCAATATAATCAAATCATATATCTTATGTATTAAAAGAAAGGAATGCAAAAAGAGATTTAGATAATCAAAATGGAGACAGAAAATATATGTAACTTGAAAAAAAATTCTGCATGAAGCATCAAAAGAATGATCACAAGAATACATATCAAAGTCTCTAAAATATTTATGTTCTTTAGGAATACAAATAGTTTTACCCTTAGAGGTAGAATATTTAGTCTTTTTCCAATAATGTAAAATTTCATGCATATATTTACCATAAGATTTGCATGGGCACAATTTACAACATTTAGATATGTGATGCCTATATTTTCCATAATATGTATAAGGTTTAACACTTATAACCAAAGCATGAGTATTAGAATCAGTATAGTTAAAATAAGTTTTATTATAAATCCTTTGATGAGGAAGATAACAAGATTCTAATTTTGTACTAGAATCATGTGAATTAGTAGAATCAACATAATCAAGAGCTTTAGAATTTGCATTATAAATAGGCAAAACATGTTTGAGAATACCGTCTTGACACTTACTAAGAGGACCACTTGAATAACCCATATTTTGTATGATTTTTAAGCTAAGGTTTTTAAGAGAAGTGTTCAAAGACATTTTAGGTGTTTTAAAAGTATAAAAAATTAGACTGTGATTAGAAATAGTGTCATGTGCAAAAGATGTCAATTTTTAATTTATAATGTCAATAAAGATTTCATATTATCCATTTTGTTTTGAAAAACATTTTGAAGTGCATTAATGGAATGATGCAAAGAAATAATTATAATATTTTGAAT
Organism: Torreya grandis; assembly: GCA_037957365.1. Taxonomy (NCBI): domain Eukaryota; kingdom Viridiplantae; phylum Streptophyta; class Pinopsida; order Cupressales; family Taxaceae; genus Torreya; species Torreya grandis. Next base: position 59,167 of record JARHVA010010778.1, on the reverse strand, counting down.
TGTAATTTGTTCTTTAAGAGTAGTTATTTCATCATTTTTAATGGAAATGGTTGGCTTAGTGCATTTAAAAATGACCATTTTAAGAGCCATGAGAATAAATGACACAAATTGTACTAGCATAAAAATAAAATAAATGATAATAAACTTAGATTCATCCATCAAATACTTAAATACTGTCTTTAAAAACAAAGAATGAAATTGCTTGTCTGTTAGATCAATTAAATCACACAAAAATAAATTAACAAAAAACACCAATAAATGGGTCAAAATCAACACTTATTTAAAAATAAATAAAAATTAAATAACTTAGCTTTTAAAAATTTAATGAAATAATAATTAAATCAATTAACTTTATATTCCATTAAATACACAAAGAAAAGCCAACATAAAAATAAAAGGCATTACTTATTAAAAAACCAATGAGATTAAACTCATTTAATTTTTTTAAGTTTTATAAAAAAAATAAGATCATGTATTTTTAAAAAAAATTAATTCCAAAACATCAAACTAAACCATATGATTTCATTTATTTTACTTTTTGAAAATAAAAGATTATTTTCTTTTCTTTATGTAAAAACACTTTTATAATTAAAAACTTTGAGAAAAGTAAAATACTTTGAGTTTGCATATTAAAACCTTAATCTTCATCACACATAACAAAAAAAGTCATTGTTTCTTTTGATTCACCACATAACAATGCAAACAAGGTTTTATTTGTTTTTAATTATTCGATGATAATGAATAAATTTTATCAAAAACCCAAAAGAAGTATGTGATGTAAAAAAAGGTAAACCAACTTTTGTTTTAAACATTCAAAGTAAAATGTCTAAGTTAATATGCCTCTTACCACATAATATTCTTATTATCATGTAATTATAAGTTACGCCACATGTATTTTTTTAATTTCTCTTGGACTATGAGAATGACAAAGCTAAAATGTCATGAATCCATTCACAATTGATGTGTGATAACCAAGAAATAAAAAATTGAAAATAACCAAATCAAGATAAAATACCACATATAATTTGTTGGGGGAGATAAAAACACAAAAGTTAAAAGATAATAATGATAAATTCAAATTGAAACACTGAGAAATGGTAACAGATAATCACTCTAGGAAAATGCCAAGTCATAAACTAAAAACATAGTGAGAAATTTGGATAAAGAAAACTATTCAAAATGCCAAGATTAAGAAAAGGTAAAATTACAAAAAATCTAAAAAATTAAAGAAATAGACACTTACTATAAGCTACCAAGTGAAAGAATGGGGGTGCTAGCAAAAACCTCACTAATGCATCTCAATGGAGGAATACCAACTAGGTTGATAAAATCACTACATAAAACAAAAAAAATACTAGTAGACAATAGCTGCATGTATGAAGAAAGAAGAAAGAAGCAATAAAAAAATAGAAACCTTAAAATATTACCAACTTGTAATAAAATTTAGTGTATAGTTGAGATAATAGGAAAAAAACCTCAAAGAATAAGATAAATGTGCCAAGTTATGTTTGTAGAGAAAAACAAATAACAAAAGACAATCCTATAGAGGAATAGATGTCTAAGAAAAAAAGGCATAACTACTACATAGAAAAGACAAAGAGTAAGAAAAAATAAAAGAATTAAGAGCAAATAGTAATATATTATTGAAAAAACTAAAATAGAATTAGCATAAAAAAATATGTAATAGAAACTTGCAATAAAGAGGTTAAAAGACAATTAATAATTCACTAAGTGTAATTAAGCATTTAATTGTAGCTAACAAAACATGGTTGGAATATTGCCACTAAAGGTGTCTGAACGCTTTTTTTTCCACCAAAACCTACATAATCTTAAAAATTAAATGTTAAAAAAGCCATGGATCTGATACCATCTTAGTTAGGATCTATGCCAAGAATGATTGATAAACATTGAAAGCATAAAATCAAAATAGTTCAAAAATAAATAAGATTTCGTTAATGGAGAGAAAACCAAAAATGAGATAAAATATTTTGTAAGTGGGGAAAATTGTTGAATGGTGAACAATTTCCATAATCTATTAGAATCTTGCAAAAATTGAACTCCAATTAAAACAACATGAAGAAACTATAAGAGAGAGAGAATGGATTTATACAAAATAACATCACAAATATGCAAGAGAAATATTAGAACAAAAAGAAAATTGTGAGAGAAAAGTGTGACAAATGAGGAGAGGAAGGCTCTTTTATAGAGCTAGAGGAAGAAAATGGGAATCACATAGATTCCCATAATGACCTTATAATCTTCCTTTGTGTGTGTCACTTGTGGCCTATTCCCTTAGAGAGAGAAGGGAGGTTTGTGCCATGTGGGGAAAGGAGAGTTACATGAAAGTAACTCTAAATCCAACAAGTGGATATGAAAGGTGAGTGACATCTCATAAAATTAAGAATAGAGTGAACTAATAAATATAATAAATGCACACATAAATAATACTTAGGATAAGCCTATAAACCTAGAAAGTACCTAAATAATGTTAAATCTTCAATAGTATGTCACTATACATGTCATCATCATCATCCTAGTTTCAATCACTTACATTCCCTAACATGTCATTTTCCTATTTGGATCCATTTCCCATTCTTAGAATTTGGGCACGGGTTTAGATAGGCATGATGGATGATGACGGTGATGTAAGAAGAGTGATTAGGTGTGACTTTGATAAAGGATGATGGGAGATAGGGTGACTTTAGATACTAATTTTGTCTAAAACTAAAGACTAAAAGCTGTCAATAGAGGTGACTTAGACTAGATTTTGTGAGGATATGAAGACTAGAGTGACCAAATATTACCAAAGTAAACACCTTATAAGGATTTAATCTAAAAAATAAATTAATAAAAGAAGAGGACTATATACCCTTCTTGTTAGCAAGGTGACGATTTGATGGCTGCTAGATATGAAGGGATAGGATGATTATGGGTGCTAGATGAAAACCAAACAAGGTTGTAAACATTGATAATGTTTAGTCAAGGATGGGAGTGATGACTAGGGTAGAGAATTGTGGGTGACCACTAAAGTTTTATCTCAAGACAAATGTTGATATTATAATGATTTGAATAATGATATGGAATGATTGGTTTTTTGTACTAATATTATATTTTATCCTAAGAGTTGCTAGGTGTTTTTTAATAAAATTGGATAGGCTGACTTGGCTCATAAAGAATACAAGATTTAGTATAACACACACATAACATGCCCAATCACAATCCCGAATGTATTCAACCAAATAGGTTTGTAATCTGATGCCTTCACCATCTAATAGCTTTATGGGTGAGGTTATAGGTTGGTGACCCATTAAAAAATAAACCAAACCCTCTCAACCCCATTTGCACTTAATGGTCACTTAGAAGTTGATCCTGACTTTGCTAGCAAAATGCATGTTATGGCTGATAGGTCCTATGCCATGTTTACACAAGAGTGTCTAAGGGAGTCCAAAAGATATATGAAGTTACATGGGGCCAAAATCCATATAGGGTGTTATCTAATGCTTTTTTATATATAATTAACTCTTCCCATTCATAGATGACATGTATGGGGTCAACAAATTAGCTAAATGGTAGTTGTTTTTGATATTTATACTTTGATAGAACACATATTTTGGTCAAATGTATGGTGATGAAATCCATGAAACCAATCTCTAGTGACTAAATAGGTGTATGGGGATGAATTCCACATTATGTGTTATCCTAAACAAAATGGGTTAACACATATTCAATCAAGATTAATGTACTTGGATTAATTACCTATGTGAAGAAATTTAAAATAAGCAAACAAGTCACACACAAAAGATATATATAAGTAAAAGATTAAATGTTTAATTTAGTCACTCCTAAAATTACAAAATTTATAAACTTAATCTAGTGCCTTCTTGAAATTTCCTACAAAAAAAAGGATTAGTAGTTTGAAAGTAAGCAACATCACCTATTTATGACAAAATCACTTATTTATGACAAAATCATGAAAACACAGTTAGTGTAAAGTAATATCACTTATAGAAACTATAATATCATGAATTTTATGTAAAATCACAACTATAAACTTGTGGTATTTTTGTCTAGTAGCTAACGATGATAGGAACTATACAGACCCTTCAAAATCATAAATGGTTAAGCAAAATTGCTATTTTTAATACAAAATTTCAATTCACAATCTATAATATTGTAGGAAAATAGAAATATTTGTAGTTTTGAACCTTAGATTGGAATAAAAATGTACTAAGAAGTTATTTTTAGATGTTTATATCAAGACACTTGATTCAAAAAAGTAAAATCTAATAGAATGGTATAAGTGTTTTACTAAATTTGGGAAATTATAGGGTTTAATTTCCTAAATAATAAAAGGGTCTAGATTAAGGGGAAAATTAGTAAATAAATGTGCCTTAATTAACCTACTAATTTATTAAATATTTAATTAATTAATTGATTTCTAAAAATAGCGAACAAGGGGATAAAGAGTAAAACTTAGCTGATTCTAGGCTGAGATGGAAGAGATAGAGGCTGCAAATTATTGATCTAGCTGGTCAGACTATCAAAAATAAGATCTAAAAGTTTATTTTCTACCTAGACAAGAGCACTAGAAATGGAACACTTTGAGGTCCAGCACTGTAGTCCTTAGTGTCTAAGCTTTTTGAGCTTTCTAGGTCCTGTTCATCTACTTTAGGAGACCCTATGCCTAAAATATCGAGTCTTAGTTGTTTACAAAACTATATGCACAATTGGTTTTATCTTCAAGGATCCCAGTTACTCTTCATGATTTATAGGTGATCTTGAATCCAATTATAAAAAGGGGTTAGTGTGTAATATGCACTGAATGTCTAAGCATACCCTGTGTATGGGCATGCTGCCTACATACCAATACTCTGAAGAGGGATCAATGATAATATAGTTCTCCCAATTTTAATATGTATTATGTAATCTTGTGTATACAATGCAATTTTATGAAAATTTGTTCAAGATTGAGATTACTCATGACTGGTGCAGGAGCTTGGATAGGCTAGAAATAATAGTGGTTGGTTGTATGTAGAGAATAGGAAGATTTGCTTGAGTGTGCTTTAATATATTTCTAGCTTATGCCTTTGAATGATTACTAACCCTTATAAATGACCTTTGAATAGGATTTTATAGGGAAACTATTGATATTGGGTTAGATGAAATTACATTAGGCTGATAAGGGAAAAGATAAAGATTTAAGAAAATTTGACCATTTGAGGCTATTGTGGACTTGGACAACAACACTAGAAAATGGACACCCTAGGTTCTAGTGTTGTATTCCAACTTATGGTACTATTGTCCAAGGGGAAAGGGACTTTGGGGGATAGATATATGCCTAGGAGAGGAGTTTGGGATAGCATGGGATGAATCTAGAAGGCTCTAGATGACTAGGAAATAATGAAAATATGCCTAAGTGGGTTGTGTAAGTAAGTAGGAGAGACCTATGGTTTGGGTGTCACAAGTCATGCTCAGGTTGTATAAATTTAATTTTAGTATGAATACATTTACCCAAATTTATTCTAAGTATGTATCAAATTAAAATACTATGATAAAGGAAAAAAATAGAATCGTAACTAAACTTACCTGTGAAGCTACACCCAAGAAGCTGTGTGATGTTGGATTGTGCATAGTGAGAGTATGTTGTACTGTGTAAGTCTACAAAAAGGAAAGTCAAAGTATATTAGTTCTTACTAGATACACTATATATAAAATTATATTGTACAAAGCTAGGTAACAAGAGAGGAAAGAAGATAAAGGAATGAATACACCTCACTAGGTACGTGAACCAATACAAAACTTGTTATGCTATTGGGTTATGTTGAGTGATACTAGATGTATGTTGAAAAAAGAGTTATATCAATGAATGAGACAAGTGATCAATCCCCTAGAAGTTAAATCAAGAATACAAAGTTAGGCCCTTTATCTCTATCATCACAAACTATGTGAATTTAATAAATCATGCATATGCTAATTGATGTCTAGACCACATGTCTAATACCTATTAATAGGTGGCTCAAGAATACAAAGGCTAGCTAGTCCTTTACCTCCATCATTACCCCATGATGTGAAGATGAATGATAAAATACCAGTATAGATGAATTTTGTATGAGATGGCACATAGATCCCCTAAATGTGTTATGATCTGACAATGTTGGCATGGATAGCCAAATGTAAACTAGAAACTAGGCCACTATTGGCCACTTCAAAAGATGGAGATTGGACTTGTATAGAAGCCCCTCCTAAAAATGGAATCAAGGCTTAGGAATCCACTTAGGAACTTGGGTATGAAAGAAGAAAAAATATATGAAATTTTACTTGAGAGTGATGCCAACCACCTGTATATGGAGTAAGGCATGCAACTACTAGGAATGTAGAAGAAAATGGAATAAACTTATAAATAGAGAAGGCTCATATGCCATAGACATTGGCCCCAATAACTGGTGTCTAGAACATAGATTCTAAATTGAAATTTGTATCAACTACCATGTCTGAACTAAAAATGGAAACCATCATGCCATGCATGATTCCCTCTATATCTAGATTCTTTGAGTGAAATAAGTGATGAAAACTATTGATTTCTAGATTAAATTGTACTAGCAAAACTATGAATGAACTCACCTCTTTGCTTAATTATATAGAAATTGAATATTCTACTATTTGGACAACAGTGCCATAAACTAGACACTTTGGGGTCCAGTGCTATAGTCCCATTTTTGGCATTGTTGTCTAGAGCAAAAACTGATGATTGATTTGTATTCTTTGTTGTCTACATGGTCTAGTTTGCCTATGCTAAGTTCTAGATTCTAAACTATAATATTCTGAAACTAGTTTTTCAATCATTAAGAGCTTTGATCTCTATGACAAAACCCTTATTTGTTTCCCCCTCTTCTAAGGTTATGAATAAAGACCATATAATCAATCCCCTTAGAATAAGAAGCCCTATAAGTGTGTTAATTTGAAAAAACATTTGATCTAGCATTGATATACATTATCTCAAGATATAGCAAAAGTTATAGAGAGAGATTGTTAGATCCATATGGGTATGCCTACATAGATATAATAATGTAATAGCATGTGCATTAGAGTAAATTGAAATTCAAAATGTTAGTTATTATTTGTTAGTGACATGGAGGGATAGAGCATGATGTCCATCATGGCATCTAAGAAGTAAGGTAAATGCATGATTAGAATCATGAAATTGCACACAGAGATAAGCAATCAAGCAAAATGCATACAAAACAAGAAGAAAGAAACATGTAAGGGTGTCCAAGGGGCCAAATAAGCACACAAGGCATACAAGGCATGTTCAAATGCCACATACACACACAATGGTAACAATTAAATATTGGCACAAGGGAAACAAGCACATGAAAGGCACACACAAAGGACATTGGCAAGTTTCCAAAGGTACACACATATAGACAAGGATAAAAGACATCGGTAAATGTCCTAAAATGCAAGCAGGACGTAAATAAGAACTGGAAAATGTAAACACATCTAGCTAATCAAAGTGAAGAGTGGAAGTATACAAAGTACTAAAAATATAAACATGCATCTAAATATGGAAATCAAGAAGCAAGAGTATACAAGATATGTAATATAAACTAATGTATATTCTATGAAATATAGAAGTGTGATATATGCTAATGGGTGTCGATGTGATATCTATGTAAGCAAGTAATGAATGTACTACAACAAGATGTTTAGACTGTGTAGTATAAGAATGACATAACTTGGATGGTGTAGTCATGTAAAGTATGTCCATAGTGGGTAGATGTATTGATAAGTAGCTAGAATGTAGAAGTAGGATGACCCCTCGATGGGTGGAGTGAAGCAATCAAGGATCTAGATGCACTGCACACACTCAAAGAAGATAAAGTGAATCATGGTAATATAGATAAATATACAAAAAATAGCATAGAATAATATAAAGTAAGTCTTCCATAGTGATTAGTAATGTAAAACATAGATGATGTATACAGTTTGACATGTTTTTGTATTTTTAAATGTTATATTGTTTTTGTATTTTGAAATATTTGAGCTATGTACAATCAAGTAGAGGAAACTATTTATAATCAATGATGGAAAGAAAATTATATAGGTGAATAAATAGGAATTTACTGATAGATCTACTAATAGATTTGTGATGTACTATAGGAAGCTTGATTAATTTATGATCAAGTAACATTTTTAGTAAAATTTGTGGTCAATGCTATGTGCTACCTTCTTGGATTTGAATGACTATCTTTTTATTCATAGAAGTAATCATGTTAACTATATGTGCCCATAAATCTATTTGTGGTTGTGAATATGGAGTATATCCTAAGAATGTGTCATGAGATGCTAAGAGTAATGTAGGATGCTTAATAAGTTCTCTAGAATCATCTCAATATTCTCTTGGGCCAACAGGTGTAAATTTCAATCCATAGATAATTATCTATGAGTGTGGGTGTTGTATCATCATCATCATCTGAAGTAGCATGGGATTCTATATCAACATCATGTATGTAAGGTAACTTTGAATTTACCACAAGTGGTAAATGTGAAATAGGAGTCTCGATAACTATACTAGGAGAAGATGATGATGATGATGTGAGAGTATATGTATCAGCTTGAGGGGTTGTATATGTGGGAGCAACTAGTACTACTAAAACTATTTTTGGTGATGGTGTAAGTGTAATAGGTGTAGTTATTATGACTATTGGATTGACTGGAGCTATTATAACTAGTTGAGTATATAGAGATGGAGATATATCTAGAATTGGAGGAATGTGAGATGTGTTATTTTCTCCCATCTCATATGTATGTACTGTATCAAGAGGAATATGGTGAAGTGGTGACTACATGATAAGATAAGGTGTCCCATCTAGAAAAATAGTCAAAGATGACTCTGTAATTCATCAATATCTATATGGTTGATTATTTGATAGATATGTGTAGAGATATCCATCATGAATAAACTTGACATATCAATGTAGAGTAGAAGGAATGGCTTGCATATCATGTATCCATGGTTTTCCAAGTAAAATATTATAATGGAGAGGACCAGGCATAACCTAAAACTAAGTAGTAAGAGTTTTGGGCCCTACCATGATATCCAAAGTAATGGTACCCAATGTTTTTCATGGTATGTCATCAAACCCTTTAATAGTCTTATATGACTTCTAAATAGATGCCATATCTACACTCATAGCCTATAAGAATGTGGAATGTGATATTGCATATATTTATCTTGGCACCAATATCAACTAGAACTCTCTTTACTGCATTAGTTTTGATTTGAATCTGTATGATTAGTGGTAAATTTTGATCAATAACTGTCTAAGATGGTGTGTCCTCTTTATCAATATAAATGGCATCTTTGATAGTTTATAGTGTGTTAATGACTGATGCAGAATAAGAAGGCTCAGAGTTAGCTAGCATGGAATTCTGAGTGAGTGCCTAATAGATAATGTCCTTAAATACATTCACTTTTTAGAGCAATTCTAACATTGAAATTTTTACTAGAGTATTGCATAATTCATCCACAATATCATATGCCTTATTTGAATATGTATGTGTAAGGGGCCTGAGTCAAGGACAAGATGGAACATGTGGGTTGCAATGTTCCTAGGTGGGTGGAGGAGGGATAATGACACATTGATTAATATCTCTAACCACATTATCTATTATCCATATAGGATTAGGAATGTGTGTGGAAGGAGAGTATAGATAATTGACAAGGCAAGGAGCTGGGATAAAGACACATTGAGTAATAGCTATAACCACATTATCCACTATCCATATAGGATTAGTAGTGTGTGTATGAGGAGAGTGTAGATAATCGACAAGGCAAGGAGGTGGAGGGATGAAAGGTGCTATATGGGATCTCTAGCGATGGGTAGAGACCTGTGAGATGGTGAAATAAACCATGCAATAGTAGTCAACATGGAATATGGGCTCCAATAAAGGTCGGATAAGAGGTGTCTTAATATATGCAAAGATAGTTTGTTAGATATCATTTCATACTATAAAAATTAAACATGTAAAGAAAAGAATGAAACTTTGTACTAACATATGATAGAATTCATCATTCATGTACATGATAGGGCCCATTATGGTTTATTTATTATTTACAAGAAGTGTAATAAGCATGTGTGAAAAAGTGAACATCATTTTTGCAATTTAGCTATGGGTGTAAGGTGATACCTCAAGAAGCAATATGAAGTAGTATATGTAACTAGGGATTTTTTAGAAATATTATTTTCAAAATACTATGAACTTTTAAATTTGAAATTGATTTTTTGAGCTAAGTATGTAAGATAAAATTTGGAAAATTATGGGAAATTACGTGGTTTAATGGGACCTAGTACATGCAACTAGGGTTTTGAGACAAATTAATTTTCTAGAATTACTATGAATTTTTGAAATTTTAAGTGATTTTCTAATTTTAATATTCAATCAAAATCTATAAAAAATAAGTGGAATATTTCTTGAAAATTGCTAGGATTTAGTTGATGCAACTAGGGCTTTGAAATGAATTTATTAAAAATTAATGTAATAATTTGAAAAAAAATTCTATAAATTTGTACAATTGAGCTTGAAAAATTTAGGAAAAAATATGAAAATATTTCTAAAATTAGTAATATATTTTTCATAGTGGTTTGAAAGTATTTGTATGCAAATAGGACCTAATATGTGCAAACTAGGGTCTAAGTGAATTATTGAAAATATTTCAATTAATTTGTAATATTTTTATTTTTAAATTTAGGAAAAATTAGGGAAATATTGTAAAAACATATAAATAATTATCCCTAGGGTTTTTGTGCAAAAATTTAAAGTAAGTCAGCTTCACCAAATGTTTTACTGAATTTGGGAAATTATAGGGTTTAATTTATTAAATAGTAAGGGGGTTTGGATTAAGGGGGAAATTAGTAAATAAATGTGCCTTAATTAACCTATTAATTTATTAAATCTATAAGTGCTTAATTTATTTCTAAAAATAGCAAACAAGGGGATAGAGAGTAAAACTTAGCTAATTTTGGGTTGAGACAAAGGAAATAAACGCTGCAAAATATTGATCTAGCTAGGCAGACTATTAGAAATAAGATCTAGAAGTCTATTTTATACCTAGATAGGAGCACTAAAAATGGGATACCTAGAGGTCCTACACTGTAGTCCAAGTTTTGGCACTATAGTCCTTAGTGTTTGAGCTTTCTAGGTTTTGTTTGCCTGCTTTGAGAGACCTTATGCCCGAAATATCAAGTCTTAGTTGTTTGTGAAGCTCTATGTGCAATTGATTTTGTCTCCAAGGATCCTATTTCCTCTTCATTATTGATAATTGATCTTTAATACAATTTGAAAATTGGTTAGTGTGTAATATGCACTAAACATGTGATCACACCCCATGTGTGGGCACGTTGCCTACATACCAATATACTGAAGAGGGATCAAGGCCATTGTAGTTCTCCTAATTTGACTATGTATTATGAAATCATGTGTATGCAATGAAAATGTATGAAAATTTGGGAAATATTGAGATGAATCATGATTGGTGTAGGATCTTGGATAGGCTAGAAATAATAGTGGTTGGTTGTATGCAGAGAATAGGAATATTTTATTGAGTGTGTTTTAGTATATTTCTAGCTTGTGCCTTTGGATGGGTTTTTATAGGGAAACTAGTGATCCTAGGTTAGATGAACTCACATTAGGATGAAAAGGGAAAAGATAAGGATTCAAGAAAATCTAACCTTTTTAGGCTATTATGGATTTAGATAACAGTGCTAGAAAGTGGACACCCTAGGTCCCAGTGTTGTAGTCCAACTTATCGCATTATTTTCCAAGGGGAAAGTGACCCTAGGGGATACATTTTTGCCTAAGAGAGGAGTCTGGGATCACAGGGGACAAATCTATAAGGCTTTAGATGATTGGTAAATAGTGAAAACATGCCTAAGTGGGTTGTGTAATCAAGTAGGAGAGACCTATGGTTTGGGTGTCACAAGTCATGCTCAAGTTGTACAAATTGCATTTTAGTATGATTACAATAAGATGTTTTGACATTTTATAAACTAGTTTGAAAGTGCAATAGTTACACATAAAATCTCAAAACATAATAATATTTATCTACAAAAATAATTTTGTCTTCTATTAGTAGTTAAAGTAGTCAAAAAACTTAGAAATAGAGTTGTTAATGCCCTTAGTCAAAATCATTGATTAAACACAAGATCACATGTTTTAATAAAAAATTTCTACTTCAAAAATAATGGTATTGTAGAAAATGACCAAAGAGGTAATGATAGAGTTTTAATTTTTCTAAAAGCAGCCCCTATCCTTTCCTATTAGGATTCAATATTAGGCACAAAGATTAAAAAAAACTTGTTAGGAAAATATCCTACTAATTTAGATATTTTAAGCAAAATTACAACTATCGATGACAAAATCACAACTTTTAATGCAAATTCACAACTCATAATCTATGATATTATGAAAAGGATAGGAAAATATTTCAGATTGATGCCTCCCCTTCCCTAAAAATAGAAAATAATCACACAAAAAAATATAAGTCAAATATCTCAAGGTTAGTATGTCAGTTTAAAAGATTTAACAAGTTAGGGATGGAGTACTTACCCATGGTCCAACATTGGTTGGCCTCTAATGCTCCTAGAATCTATATCTATGATGTCATGAGTGAGGGATACAGTCCATTACTAGATATGTAGAATAACCAAGTGAAAATAATAATAGACAAAATGAGCCATTTTTACCCACCTTTTTCTATTTTACCTCCTGCCCCCCACTATTCACCCTTTTTTACCTAATTTGACTCCTGCTACATCCATTATCATACCTCAAATACTAATATGAGCCCTGAAATCTCATTTCATGATCAATTATCTCTAATCATCACCATTTTATCAATCCTCAATCTCTCAAGGCATAATCTTATATTCCCCATTATAGGTCCCAAATCTTGAGTCAGAACTACATCAACCTGAGGTCTCTTAAAACTATGTAAGTATCACTTAGCCATAGTTTTGTGCCCAATGATAGATCAACCACTATTAACATCCAATTCCCTCTCATCCCCTATGGGTCACTCATTATTATTTAATCATTTTGAACTAGGAATCTTGCATAAAATGGTTTATTATCCATAATCACCTATCAAATGTCCTTTATAGGCTTCCATCCATCCCTAGAATGTGTCTTTGCTATATGATTTATTATCAACTTATGGGATATCTTATCATATTACTCCCCAAACAATGTCTATATCTTGGGAATTCAAGTCTTATCATCTTAATCAACCTAACTCCCTTCTAGACATTAGTCAATTATCTATAACTCATCCTTCAAGGATAAGTCACTTTATCCCATAGCAATTATGCTTAGGACATCTCAATTGTATCTACATCAGCACTTGGGGCATCCCAACCCCTTATCTTTGTCTTGGTCTTATCCCACCCTATGGGTTTCTATTTGAGTGACCATCTGGCTCATTCCTCCCCACATGCTCCCTCCAGGAGGAATCATACTTACTAACAACATCTTCATCTATTAAATGTTTTTTTCTTGGAAAATCCATTACTCCTACTTTTCTCCATTCATAATACCCTTTTAAATAAGGGGAAAATGTATTCACTTAAATCCATTCATCTTAGTAATCTCATTAAATCTACTAATTTAACCCATAACCATAACCCTCTCCAATTAACTAATATCCTAATTTCCTACACAATATTCCATACATACCATAAACATTTGCATACCCTTATAACCAATTAGTTCCCCCATTATCCTAATAACTAGCCTACTTAGCCACTAATCTACCCACTAGTCCACTTACAAATTTAAAATTCCTATTTATTCACCTACCCCCAGCTACCATTAATGGCATAGACTAGACTAGAGAGTTATGCCTCTCACCATCCCCCTATCTATCCATGGTCTATAGTTGAGTTTAGATTAGATAGATAGATAGGGATATCTATATGGCTCCCATATCTATATCTATATCTATATCTATATCTATATCTATATCTATATCTATATCTATAACCCTACCACTCTACCCTCTCTTACATCCCTGTGAATCCTAAACCTCATTAATTCCAATATAATCCCCTATTATCCCTTAAACAAATAAAGAAACCTCTAGAACTAGGGAAGCTCCTCTAAGGTTCTATAAGTCTTTAAATTAGAGGCTTCTAAATAATTTAAAATTTCCTAAAAACATCCTCCACCATCTTATATAAAGGATGTTTGGGGCATGGCCAAGTGAACTTGTAAATAAATAAGCCTCCATTATAATCTCATAATCAACCATTGTCAAGCATCCTCACATTCTTGCCAAGCAGTTCAATAATCTAAGAAAGCCATTGGAGTCACTTTGGAGCTCAAGTCAAACAATCCACACTCAATAAAATTTAGCATTTAAATCCACTTGAAGATCTTGTAGAGGAGTTGTAAGGGACAAAAGGATGGTATGAATCCATATTTAGTTGTCTGATTGTTCTTTTATTACTTCCTTTTATGTTGTTTAATGTTGTTGGGTTTTTATTACTAAATATATTAGTTTTGTAAATAGCCCAAAATATAATCACACAATAATCATAAAATTTTGTATTTTTTTTACAACACTGATGTGAAGGAATTTATCATAGATTGGGTGGATGATTCATAAACATGGGTAATCAAAACATAGGTTATCCAATAATCCATTAGGACACTCATAATTAGTATAAATATGTCCATGGTCATGTTCAATAAATTTTATGTCGGTCCTGAACATGGAGAAGATTATCTCTTTTAATTTTATGTATCAAATTAAAAAATGATTGGAATTAGTAAATGTTACATGGATTATTATCTTGTGGACTCATGATGTGCTTAAAAATAATTTTAAAACATATATTTATAAAGTGTGAGGTCCCTTATAAGGTGTATATTTATCATTCCTACACCACAATTTTAAATTAGTTATACATTGTGGTGTGTGAAAGGATTCACAAAAATCTCATATGCAAAATTTTAATCACTATTATAAAAACATAAAGGACATAATAAAATGGAAATTTTATCCCATGAATAATTTTATCATAATTTAAGTAATTGTGGTCAAATATCTTGTGTTACCCTTATATGTGCCAAATATGTTAGCAATACAGATATGTGTAATCATTATTCCAAAGTGACATCTAAATATACACAATTTTAGGAAAATTGCATTATTTCCTCCCATATAGTTTATATTAATTTATCATACCTAAAAAAATTTATAGACCACTTATGAAACTTGATAGCATATTCAAGATTATGGAATACAAATTAGAAAATATAGAGTAGGGAATGATGTCGGTAAGGTAAATTTGATCATCTAAGGGACATTGGGTTAATCATATAAACATAACCATGAGGATGAATATAATTTTAACCTTGATTTTATGGATGATTAAGATAAAATAATCAAAATAATAGTTACATGTTTGTTATAACCTTTACTAGAACCACAATATTAAGAAGAATTTGAAGGCGAGCATATTCAAAATAACATACAAATAATTTGTAGTAGATATGGTGTAAATATTTATGGATGGATTTTCAAGTCCATATTTTATAGGGACTTATAAACATCATATTCATCAAATTTTATAAAAAATTTGATTCCAATTATGCATAAATATTTTCATTGATTGATAGTTCTGATGTTCATCCCATTGTGTCAATTAGCTCTTATTTTTCCATTTCCCTAGTCATTTCGAGTCTCCAAATCACTCTAACTATCATTACATATAATACCATACACATTCATATATTTAACACCCATTTAATATCACTCCCACCAATAAAAAATCTATTAGATACTAAGATAAAATAAAGTTATAATGCACAGGTAGAGGAATGTCATACTATTTTGGCTTCCTCAGGTACATTGGTAGGTTTAAAAACACCATATTTTTTTCATAATACACCTATCTCATAATTTATTATTTTTAATAATTATGTTATAAATTCACCTATCACACCTATTATACACATGTATTTTACCTAAATTATATATAATAATAAAGTTGTATTTATTGACTAAGCCATGCCATTGTATGCATATGGAAAGAACACGCTATCCTGTACACTCAACTTCTCAAAGATTATCTGAGATGGTATCTATAAAATAAGAAAATGGGTAGCCTAAATTAAATAGGATGATTATATAACAAATTACAAAGTAAAGATAATATGTAAGATCCAGATTTGGAGATTATTTACTTGGTGGGGAAGAATACATAAGGGTGTTAATAAAGGGATTATGGGCCTAGATTGATCATCTAAGGATTAAATATGACTAAGGATAAGATATAATATATTTGTGAATAAAAAAAACTTGTATTTTGAGTTCAAAATAAATATTTATTTGAATTTTACTTATTGAATAGGATCAAACACTCTAGGAAAATGACCTATTATATGGGGATTGGGGCACTCAGTAAGTGTCATGCCATGGTAAAGAAAGATTGGTTGATATATCTTCAGTGTATAGATTATTTTGAATGTATATTAATGTAATTTTAAAAAAATAAAAAAATAGATCAATTATTTTTATTACGTTCATCTTGGTAAGGCCTTGTTTAGGAATTATTTTTTTGAATATGCATGTTTTGAAATTTTTTTACAAATACAATGAAACTAAATCCAATGTTGAAATGAAAGTATGGAAATAGAATAATTTAAATATAATTAAATTATAGATATATTATTAATTTTATCCTTTTATTTAATTTTTTTATGCATGCAATACTAGAAAGTGAAATCTAGACTAAGATTGCAAATGTTGATTTTTATATTTTCCTACATGCAAACTTTAGTCTATGTGAAAGATAAATGAGGTTATTTATTTTTATATTTTAATATTTTAGATTAATTAAAATAATATTCCAATATATATTTTTATAACACTAAAAAAATAAAAATCATTTATAAAACCCAGGGAGTACAACATTTAAGTATCTATAATCTATTTTGCATGAACAAGGTAAAAACTAGTTTTTATTGCTTTAAATGATTGCACACTGAACTAAATGATTTAATATTAAATAAATATGAATTCAAAGTTTTATTTTATGTTTTTATGATATAAAAACAAAATTATAGTTGCATTAAAATTAATTAAATCAATTTGAAGATATTAATTTTATTTTACCTAGGTTTTTAAAGAGTTTTCTAGGAGTAGGTGTGCATATTTGTTTGTGAATGTAAACTTTTTAAATACTAAAAATTATTTCATTTTAAAATAAATATGATCTATTTTGAACTTAAAATTATTATTTTTATTTCTATAATTTACCTAGTGTTTGGATGAAAACTACATGCTTTTAGAAGATTCTAATATGCAGATGCAAATAGTAAAGATCTAAGTTGTTATTTCTGTGCATGAGAGGGGAGAAAAAAATATTTATTTTCATATATATTTAATTTTTAGAATGAAAATTAATATATTGAATAAAAAATAATTAAAAATACTCTAATCTAATAAATTAATAAACTAAACTAAAAATGAAAACCCCCAACCTAATCAAGGTGAGAATGGTTGGAAGCAAACATTTATTGTATTAAAAGTTATTTTTAGGTAGATAGCTCCTTGATTTCTCAACCATTATGCTTGCAACTATCTAAAAAAATGATGAAGTAGAAATAAGTAAATAAGGACATAATATTTGAAAATAAGAGTAGTTGAATAGTGATTGGGTTGATTCACAAATAAAAAATAACTAGTTGTTGATCCATATGAATTCTCCTCTACAAAAACATTATGTAGAATGACCACAAAGATGACCAAAGGTCGATCAAAATCTTTTCCAAAACTAAAATCAGACATGCTAGTATGATTTTTTATATCTTTAAAACACCAATATTCACTGTAAATTTTGGCTCTAAAATTCCTCTAAAACTAAGTTATTTTTAGGATAAGCATGGATATTGAAAGGGTCAGTTTAACTATTGTCATTAACTAAAAGTTAAATTTAGGAGGAATGGGGAGTGATCAAAATAAGAGTGGAAATGAACTTCAAAATCATGAGGAAAACTCAACGTATAAAAATATAAAAAAAACTAAGAAAAACATACAAATGTATGAAAAATACAAGTTCTAGAAGTTAGAAATAAATCATGGATAACTAGTGATAACCCCACCCCTATTTCTAGGTGATGATTATTCAACAATCACATTTCACAACAAAACCACCTAATAAATTTATAAAACCACCAAATAGTATTAAAAATTTTCCTTATTGATGATGGTTCCATCAAGGTGGTTCATAAAATTATTATATCAGTTATGTAATCTTTGTGGTGGTTGTGTAATAGAGAAGGGTGGTTCTATCACCAAAACGGGTAGTTTTGTCCTACTTATAAAGGGTTAAAAACAAGTCAATAAATGGACAAAAATGCTAACAATATAAGTTTGGAAGGGACTACGAGAGACATAGGAAGGGAGTAGGGACTATAATGTCAAATATAACCCACTTGAGTGTAGTTTAGAGATCACTACATCATCATTAGACATCATATCATAAATATCAAACCATGCAGTTTTTTGGTTAATAAAACTGCCACCATGTTTTTGTACTCTTGTTAATACTTATGTTACCATTGTTTCATCTATAACCACCACACTCATAGTAGGGTAGGTTTCTCAAGTATCACTTTAACTTCCTATGTTACCATTATTCAAAATACTTATCTCCCAAAACCCCAAGCAAATATATTAAGCACCCATAAGAGTCTCCCTTATTCCCTTACATATAGGGAATAACTAATACATAATATTCATATAGTCATAAAATTTCAACATGAATATAAAATTGGATAGTATATTCCATCAAGATAAATAATATGAACATATTCATCTCAAAATAACCACAAGTTGAGATGAAATAATAAATAAACAATTAAAGGTTGAATAAATGAAGAGTTAATAAGGGAGGACAATAAATAGAGATACAGATAAAGGAAACATGTTCAAACCTCTTGTATATAGGATAATATGTTTAAAAGGAAAAGAGGGAGCTATTATGGAAGACCCTAATTCTTTTATTAAGGATTTCATCAAGTTTACTCAGCATTAAATAGATGGTTTCAAAATAAGAGGTGAGAGATCTTAGATAAAAATATGGATTTATGATTTCCTTATCCATAATTAAGAGTGTTAAGGATGCATTGAAATAACTTTATGATTAACTAATATCTCTATACAAATCAAAATGAATAATTGCAATTTATAACTCAAAACCAATTTTATGAGGTAGCCCACTTGAAGTATAAAATTAATGTAGCTATTAAATAAAGTTAATATGACTCCTATAAGGTGTCCATATCGTTTGAGGTGGAAAATAATTACTGATAAGTCATTATTATAGAATTTAAACTTACTATTTTTTGTATTGGAATGGAAGGATTGATTAAGTTTGATAACACTTTGTAGACCTATAATCAAAGAGTGATTATTTTATTTTAATATTATTGATTGAGATATATTAAACAAGAAAATAGGAATTAGGTATCCAAGGTGGGATTCATAATGATGGTTAAATAGTTTATGGTGTCATTGAAGAAAAATAAAATGGAGAACCTATGGCATAAAAAATAGAGATGTATTTTTGGTGAAAATAAAGAAGTGAATTGAAATAAAAAATTGATCTTTATGATAATCATAGACGTATTCTAGACTTCTCATTATAAATTGATATTAATTTATTCTTGTGTTGATCATAATATAATTTTAGATATGGTTAGGATCAGTCATGAAAATTCCTAATGATATAAAGAGTTTGAGGGAAGGAAATAAATCTAGGCTTGAGTAATTTAGAGATAATACATCAATACATACAATCCAAGCTTCTTCTCTTAATTATGATGAGACATAGTGCTCTATGCCACAAGGGACTAGTGTTAGTGTAGGTTATCATTCCATTTAATGTTTCTTCCCTACACATGTTTAGTTATCTTACTTAGGTGTTTTTTAGATCATTATGATAGATAATCCCACATTCATGAAGATGTGAGGACATGTTTATATTTTACCTATATAATCTACCTTTCTAAATATTTTATGGATAATGATGTTAATGTGAATATTTAAATATTTTTATTTTCAAGTAATAATCTTCTTTTGGATCATGTTTGATTTTGTTACTACACACGGGTAATTTCTTCATGCATTTAATCATATCCAATAGATCCTCAATTGTGACCAACTCTTACATGCTATCAGAGGATTTATGGTAGATGAATCTCATTGTCCCTATTATCAAATATTTAGTTTTATAATTCATGTCATATATTTATCATTCAATGGCCTAGCTATTGAAGATTCACCCTTTCCCAAACTTTGCTCTTCTTTTAGGGTCCTCTGTTAATCTAGATTTAAATAAAAGAACAAAAAAAAAGTATCTCCTACTGTTCATATTTCATCTTGTTGATTTTCATGAGAAATGGCATGTGTAATTAAAATTAGGTGTCAAAACCCTAGGATTAGTTGTGAACATGAAATAGTTTTATGATAGTCAAGTTTTTCCTTCTTTGGAGGGTTTTCGGTTTTTTTGATGATTTTCTGTAAATTTGTACTATCTAGGGACTTCAAGGGAAAATATTTTATATTTCTTATAGTATTTTGGAGAAAATTATTAGGTCTTTGGTGTATTTTTGATATTTAACCCAGATCAATGGTTTTCATGGTAGGTAAAATTTTCCTCCTTGTTTGCACTTGGAAAAAGTTTTGACTACACCAATAGTTTAAAACCCAAACATAGGGATTCTAAACTATGTGTGTAGACCTCAACCCAAAAATCAGACCCCATTACTACATTATCATGTCAAAATATTGGCATTGAAATCTAGGTTGCATCTTCATCCCTAAATCCTGATGACTATAGGGTCAGGTGCATCTCCAATAGAAAGTTCCTACATTAGGATTATCAACTATTGAAATAGTTCAAAACCTTAGCATTTGGAATATCAACTATTAGAGAAATCAAAAACCTTGATGAATATGGACCCCCACTATAATTTTGACAATTTTATTTGACTTCAAGAAGGTTCATCGACCCTAACATTGAAATTTTATAATGCACAAGCATCCATCAACCTTGACTAAAATTATCAAATTCATCCTTGACAAGAAATCATAATGATTGAAAAGGAAATATAAAACTATGATGATGACCATGGGTAATTCAAATGTAATCACATGAAGTGTGACACTATTAATTTTAAAAATGGATCTATTTTTTTAATAATGTCACTCCCACATCAATCAAAAGGAGAGGGGGAACACTCATAGAAAGTCTTATCCCCTTGGTCATATGGTGTGGTCACATAGGGGAATTAAATTTTGATTCATTCTAGTAGGGGCTTAACCTTATCACCCAGTAAATTATTTTTCCAACCCAAAAAATTGCAAACTTATTCAAAGTGGATATCATTATTTTTTATGAACAAAAAACATTCAAACTTCCATAAATTTTAGCTGACAACTTCTTTTCAAGCAACATTTTCTTTGAATGTGTGATTTTTTTAGATATATACATTCATGATATTATTGTGCCTTTTAAATTTTAATATATTTAGATTTAGGGTTTTTCACATCATTGTCTTTCTTTCACATGTAATTAAACATATACTTCTTTACTACAATGGATCAGTCTCAAGTTTTGATTCTTACTCCATTCAACTATCATGAGTGCAAATATAAAGTACAAATGCTCTTGAGGAATAAAGGCTTACATGAGATTACCATGGTTAAAATTATAAAATTAAAATGTGAAGAAGAGAAGGTGAAGTGGTAAAACCAAAGAGATAAATCCTATGATCTACTATACTTGTCTATGTATCCTAACTTTCATTTTTATATCAAATCTTCTACTGCTCCAAATAAAGTGTTGAACACATTGGAAAAACTTTTTGGAAAGCATGACATAATGAAATATCATGAGTTAGAGAATGAGCTCATCAGTTTGAGCCCAACCAATTTTGATATGATATAAAACTTCTTCATAAATTTTAAATCACTCAAGTTGTAGTCAAAACTTTTTGGCATTGATTAAAATTATGATTACTTAATTATTTCCATCCTAACTAAACTAGGTTATGACTATTTTGTCTTCATTTATACCTTCCACACCACCAAGTGTGCCCTTAGAGACACATGGGCCATGTCATCCTTGGATTATTTTTTGTTGACATGACTTAAGAGTAAGTTAGGCTTATTGAAATGGGTACACTAAAGTCATATAAATTTCATGCCTTAATTATGATTCATGACAAATAGAATGCCTCAAATATAAAGGAAAAGAAACAGAACAAGCATGATCCAAAAGAAAGAAAGGGTTATAAATCTGATGCTAAGTCAAAAGAATCAAAAGACTCCCCCTCTTTAGATCGGAAATCCAATAACGAGTGACTCACTTGTGCCTATTATGATAAATATGGCCATGATGAATCCAAATGAATTAATAATCAAATTTACCAACTAAGAAAAATGATCGAGAATCACAATATCAATGTCCTTGTTTAGTCCAATAAGATTTCATTATCACAAGAGTCTTCTAAGTCCAAAGATAGTGAAAAGGGTAAATATAAGAGAAAATCACTTATTGTAGTTAAATGGATTCATCATAAGACATGTTCTCATTCTTGGATCCTTGTTTTATTCCTTCCATATTATTGGTTGATGATAATTCCATAAAATATAGTGGGGATGGATCTATTTAAGTTAATGATGGGACATTTCATGATGTTCTATATGTTCCCTCTTTATCAATAAATATCCTATCTATTTATTAGATCACTCACTTTAGTTTGGGAAAGAGAGTTGAATTTAAACCTAATTTAATGGTTATTATGGGATCAAATAGTGACTCCATTGTTGCATTTAAGAAAGTAGATCACTAGTGATGATTGTATATTTTCTCATATTTTTCATCTGATCAACCTTCTACTACACTGCTCACTCATTTAGATGGGGTGAGTAAATTATGGTATGAGTGATTTAGAAATCTCAACTATTACTACCTGGAGTAAATCAATCATCATTCAATGGTTTCAAGGTTTCAATGAGTCATGTTTTTTGATAGAGTTTTCTAAGGTTACATACTTGGTAAACATCTTAAGGAGAAGTATGACAAAGGAAAATCATAAAGAGTTGAAAATATATTAGGGATTATACTTTAATCAATGAATTTTTGAGGTATACTTAGGTGTAGTTTCTTAACTAGAAATATGATGTCTTTGGTCACTTTTAGAAATTAAAGGTGCTTATAGAAAATTATTCAAGTAAAGACATTAAGGATTTTATGCATTGATAATGGTAGTGAGTATGTCATCAATCATTTTGAATAATTATACACTTTAGAGGAGATTAAACTATAACATATAGTTCCATATAGTCCTTAATAGAATGCTTTTGAAAATGATAATAATAGGTCCTTGAAGGAAATGGCCAAAAATCTGCTATAGCTCAAGTCTTTTACACCTCTGTATTGGGCCAAGTCCATAAAATGTGTCTGTTATATCCAAAAATAATTTATTCATAAATAATTAAAGGGAATTATTCATTTTTAATACTATAGAGGTCATAAACCCACATTAAATAACTTATAATTGTTTAGACCTCTTTTGATGGCTCACATTTAAAAGAAGAAACATAAGGCATTGGAACATTAGAATTAGCCTTGCATCTTCATTGGATATCTTGAGGATGTTAAAGGATATAGGCTTCTCCATCCCATCACTCATGAGTCTTTTAGTGAGAAAAGCATCTGTTCTTAAGAGTTTACTTTAGAATCCATAGTTGACATCTATCCCTTTTCCTTAGATGCATTGGGATTTGATGATAGTTTTGATAATTTAGATCTGCCTAAGCAACTTCTTAATTGTCTAGATTATTGTTTATCTTTGATGATGAGAGTAGCGATGAGAATTCACATCCTCTTTCTCCTAGAATATCTTAAGAGGACAAATAATACCCTCCTAACTCTCTGATTACTGATCCTCTTTGGGATAGATAGACACTACAAAGTGCTATCCAATGGGTTGGAGATATATCAAACACTAGGTGAACATGTTCAAAATTTCAAAATGCTAGCATGATTTCATTCCACCTGCATATGATCTACAATTGTTTCATGAGGCATCAAAAAATCCTGATTGGGATACTTTTATGGAAGAGGAGTATGCTTTATTGATAGGGAATAAAACTTTGGATTTTGTCCCACTTCATAAAGGAAGAAAAATTGTTTAATGAAGGTGGATTTACATAATAAAATTTGTAGTAGATGGATCCATATACAAGTTTAAAGCATGTTTGGTAGAAAAAGGTTGTTATTAAGTACCTAAAAATGATTATATCAATTCACCCCAATTGCCAAAATTAACTCCATCCAACTCACTTTCATTATTAGCATAGCACATTGTTGGGATGTTCATCAAATGGATGTGAATAGTTAATTTCTTCACTATGAAATCAAAGAGGAAATATACATGGATTTGTGGAAGATTAATTATCTTTAAAAATTCAAAAATATGTATATGGCCTCAAAAAATCTCCTCAATCTTGGTATGTCATGATATACTCCTTTCTCCTTTCAGTTGGGTTCACCATATGTCTTGGGCTTGTTGCATTACTTACTCAGGACTGAAATTTCTTAGATTGACTTTAGGATCACTATCACACAAACCAAGTATGTTATTAATTTTCTTACATAATTTAACATGGATGAATTTAAGCCAACTTTGACTCATTTTATATATAGTTTGAATCTTGAGGTTGATTGTCCATCTCTTTTAGCTAATTCTACCACACATCATCAAATTTTTAGCATCCTCGTCTACTTTACACATACTAGACCTGATATTTCATATGAAATGGGCATGGTCTCCAAATTTATGTAGGAACCACATGAGCTACATTGGAAATTAGTTAAGTGGATTATCCATTACATTTTGGGTACTCATAGTTTGATGATTCATTATGTAGTAAATATAAACATTAAATTAATTAGTTATACAGATTCAAATTGGGCTATTAATATTTAGAATCATAAATATATTTTAGGATAGAGTTTTTCCCTTAGTTTAGGTATAATTAGTTAGTCAAGAAATAATCAAAATGATATTACTTCATCTTCTATAGAATTAAAATATAAAGGAGTTGTTAAATCTACCACTAAGACTATTTGATTTTAGGGGATTCTCAATGACTATTACCATAGGTTCCTAAGATTTCCTTAGAACATTATAATTATGGGAATAACTTAAAACTCACAATAAAGAGAGATAAGGATGACTATCATAATGATAATATAGCTAAGAAGGATATCACAAAGACTTGAACATATATAATCTACCAATTACAACTAATACTACTTAAATCATATTTATGATTTCAAAGAAAAATATAACAGAAAACATACTGATAGCATAACTCTTCTTAGATATAAAATACAAAAAATATATCTTAATGTGTTTATGAGCCTATGATCAGATGCAACTTATCCATTTATTACTTTCACTTCATATATTACAATGAAAATCCTAATTACAAACATATTCTAGAATAAGTCTTACATGACAAGTGTAATAATCTACCTAAAAGCATAACATCATGAATTTATATGATCAATAACATGTTTAACAACAACTAAAATAGCAATAACAACCTCTTCCAATCTAACAAAGGTTAACTTGTAGTATATTAATAATTATTTGTAATATTCAAGTGGTTTCTCTCATAACCATTTGCTAGTGCATCATCCAAGTTTTTGTAACAAACATGTATGTGGTGTGAATCCAAGAATAGCCTAACAAGAAACAACTAAAAATAATTATAAACCTATCAACATGTCACCTATACTCTACATGCTATGATGATCACACAATATCTCACTAAAAATATCTTAGACATAAAATGTTAGCTCACCTCGAGACAATGTAATCAATGTGAATAATCTACAACGTAGAGAGACTGAGCCAAAAATTGGACATATATAATCAAACTTCATAGAAATCACATGAAGTTATTATTACCATTTCTCACTTCATACACACCACTTAATTACCCTTACTACTTTTAAACTAAATGGTGTGTCAGGGGTTCACCCTTTATAGGTTTTCAACCATCCTAGTCTTGTGAAACCTACAAAGACATTTCATTAAAAAAATTCATAACTTGGAGACAATATTTCAAAGTGGAAAGTCAACATGAACTAACTAGATGAAGATGGTGAGGCTTGATGAGCAACATAAGGAGGTGGAGTAGAGGAAAAAGGCATAATATTTTGTTACTAGATTATGACCATAATTTGATCGAGTAGAATAAATAAGGGTATATTAACCAAAGGTGTGATCAAATAATCAAATGTAGTAAGATCAACCTTGAGTGCCTGTCAATCCAATAAAAACTCCTAAATGATTCACAAGAGAGGACATAGGGGAGACTAAGTGGAAAAAATCAGGAATAAGTCATATTTGTTAGTGATAGCCAACTTGGTCTTGGTAGTTGAGACCTTTTCATTAATATTATATTGCCATTCATTGAATTTGTATGCCCAGTGTTATGTTTGTACTCTAGAAAAAGTGTTTTTGAGCATTTAGTTTTGCCAAGTTTGAAGCCACTACATAATAAAATCATGGGTACTGATGGAAGTTTAAAGTGACATATTTGGTCATACGTAGTCACAATATCTCCCATAATAGTGGGGGTTGTGCATGCCTATGTGAACTATAGATATGCATTAACCCATGTGTCATCCAATTATTATTTCTAGTCCATCAGAGGATGAGGAACTTATTTTTCTTGAGTTTTAGCCTTAGAGACATCTTGCTAATAAAATTCAAGTAAATCAAATAAATTCTTAGTCTCAGCCTTAGTAGCTTGGCCTTATGACTTGAGTTGGTCAACCTTATCCATAGACATCCATTAAAAAAATAATTTCATGATCATAAGTGGTATTTGTTTACAATCAAAGAGATGTTGATCACCAATGGCCTCTTTGACCAATATAGGGTAAGCATAGTCAATTATTTCATTGACCTTGGATAGATGTTGGCATAAGATGGTATTTTATAGGCCTAAGATCTGAACTTGTTATTCTAAGGTCATATGTTGTTGGGAAATGGATTCATGAAATGATGTTACCCCTTTGATTTTCTTGGTCAGTGGGAGATACAAAATATCTAGAGAAGCCTTCATAGTCAGTGGTGTAAGTGGCAAAGTAGAAGCAACCATGGTGGTAAAATCATATAATAATGGAGTAATGGGAAAGGATAAGGTGGTGCATCTAGATGAGGAGGCCAAAACATCCAACATATAGATACTTGACTTGAGGGGTGTTGAAGAAGGAACCTATGGTGGGGGTACAATGCACATAGTTGATGCAACTTTTTTGGAACCTGCCACCACCTAATCTATTAACTCTTGTTATGTAACTACTTACATTGTCTTCATAGTCTCATATTTCTCCACATTACCTTGATTCTCCTCTTTAGAGTTATTCATAGTTGTTTTAGTGGTAGCCTTATGTTGAACCTATTCTTCATTAGTCTACCTCTATTGTTCTACATCAGCAACATGTTTCCCAGATGCTTCACTTTGGCTTATTTCCCATCCTAGAATCTACTAATGATTAAGGAAAAGGGAGAGAAAGATAATATGAATGGGAAATCTAATCTAAGGATAATGATGCACTAAAATATTAAATGATCCACTTTGATCCTATTTCAAGGCCACAAGCATAAGTATTTTATGTGAAGGTTGAAGGGAAACCCTATAATTTAAAGGATAGAAAGAAATAGGTTTGTATGAGACACTATAAACTTGTGACACTTCAATAAAGGCACCATTATCTAACACTTCACACAACCTACAAGGAAATAAAAGAGTTAAAGAAAGATATGTAGAGAATCTATAGATGATGAAAAGTGACATACATCTACAAGTTAAACTACAATAATGTATTCTTGACTTCAAGCCAAGATTAGAAAAAGTTTATCTTATTGCTTCAAGAGAGTGTTTACAAGGTGATTTTGAAAAAATTACTCCATCATCAATAGAGGGATGCCTTTTTAGACTCAAAATCCTCTATATATAGAAAAAAGGGATGAGAGAAGAGGGGGCTTACATAAGAAAATGGAGAGGGGGTCATAAATGGTTGCAACCATCACTATTGTCCTTAATCCATTTTCATTCAAAACATGAAACTGACTTGATCATGAAATAGACCATGCAAGATCACCCCAAATCTCCTTGAGCCCCTGATTGATTAGCAAACATGATAGAAGACAAGAACTTCTCCAAGAACACTTTAATGATTGAGATACCTTTTCTAATCACTTGATCTTCACCTTTCATCCTCATGCCATATTTCAATTTTCTTACATGTATAAGGATAAAATTCCTATAACTCTGAGACTGGACTGAGCCATGCTACTTCTACATTGATTGGTTGTTTGTCAAGATGATGGCCATGTTGAAGGATGAGGACCTCTCCATTAATTGCACTTACCAACTCTTGTTTTGAAACCTAAACCAGATATTTCCTCTACATGAAAAACCAATCTAAGGACATTAGTTTTCTTATATCCATTTATGTCGATGTAAGTCCATACAAATCCAAATAACTACTTGTAGGGGTTCAAATTTTGACATGTATGGGCCCATCATGGGATATTTGAACCCCAATAGCTATTTTATGAGCTTAAACATTGACACTTGCATGAATGTGATGTTTCCTTTGAACACTTTCCTACAAGCCTTTTTCTTTTAGGTAATTTTCTTGAACAATTTTATTGGGCCTTTTTCTCAAAGGAATTAAACTTTGGAGTTTTTGAGAATGACCATTTATATTTTTAAAAGTCCTTCAGAGAAGTGCATTTTATAAAGGAAAAGTATCTTTTAGCCACTTCAAATATGCCCCTTTCTAAAAGGAAAGTACCCTTCATAACTTTTGTAAATGTCCTTTTCATTGATAAAAGTGCCCTTCAGTATTTGGAAAATGGTCTCTCAAATTTTTTGTTTCACCACTTCTTCCGAAGGAATTCCTTTAGATTGTTTTTTTCTTTGGATTTTTTTGAAAAGGTATTTTTCTTAGGGATAAAAGTTCTAAAATAAATTTGCCTTTAAAAAAATTTTCTTAGACAATTTTCTTGAAGGAAATGTGTCTTTTATAAAATTCCTTTAGCCTTTGTGTGGAACACTTTCTCTTAAGGAAATCATTTGATTTGCCTCTAGTTTTGAGTAATTTTCTTAGGATCTTCATTTCAAACAAAAATTCTGAAGGAATTTTGCCTTAGGAAAAATTGTCCCAAATAGTTTTCCCAAAGGAATCATATTCTTAAAATGGCCCCTCACCTCTTTGAAATGATCCTTTAGAAACTTTTCTTAGGTCCACTTCTCAAAATAAAAGTACCCTTTGGAAACCTTAAAGTGGACCATTTTCCTAAGAAAAGTGTACATGACACTTTGTTGTAGAATAATTCCTTCAGGAATTCTTAAAAGGACCATTTTATTGAAGATTTATCCTTTAAGAAAATTGTTCCAAATAATTTTTCTGAAATAAAAGGTCTTTTTATTTTGCTTCAAACATTTTGTCTGAAAGAATTATCCCTTTAGAAACTTTGCCTTGGACAACTTGTCCAAAAGAATTCAATGCTTAGCCAAAAAGGGTCCTGAAAGAAAAGAAACACTTAGTCTCCTCAAATTCTAAAAGAATGAACAAGTAAATACTTAGCTAAATAAAAGATTTTTCACTTAGCTTTTGGCTTACAGGCTTATCCTTGAACACTACTGCCAGATCCTTATAAAACCTTTCTTGGATCCTCTCTATATGCAAATGTTAGATCTATTTCTAATACTTTGATCTATTACTTCATAAAACCATGCAAGAGGTTTATATATGGGCCAAAAATGGCCAACATATTTTTTGAATCTTAGGGAAGCATGCTTTCTATGTTTGAGAACCCAAACCACTTACCTTGTCTAGTCCATTGGGCATGGAGTCTTAGCCTTTACAACTAAGCTGGTTTGAAACTAGATATAAGGCTAACCCTTTATAGAACTTCCTATTGAGGAAACAAGGAAAATAATAACAAAACAAACACTATGCCCAAGTAATTTAGGTAAATGAAACACAACTAAAAATATGTACACAAGGCACTTAAGAGAAAACATGAAAAAATATACAAAAAGTACAATATATAAATGGATACAAACTCTTCTAATAGTAAGGTTTTAGATGAATTCCTTTAACTGGGATGGGTAGAAATTTTCCATCTAGTTGGACCAGGTAAAAGCATTATGTTATTTACATCTATGGATCAAATAAGGACCACTCCGCAAGCTATCAAATTTGGTATGATTGCCTATCTTGGCCTTGTTTGAATCCCACTTGAGTACTAGATACCCTTCCTTGAAGTCCCTTGTTATGGCTCTCTTTTCAAAGGCTTTATTGACTTGAAATTGGTTTGATTATAGTGTTTTCATTATAATGTCTCTCATTTCTTCAAGCTCCATGAGTTCTACCAGCCTCACATTCATGGGCTCATCTTCCATCAACTCCAGCTGATGGGCTAGTTCTAATGTAGATCGATCAAGAGAAATGGGAAACTTGGCCTCCTTTGCATATATTAAGACATATGGAGAATTTACAATGGTAGATTTAAGAGTCACCCTATCATCCCACAAGGTTATCTTTAGTTTTGTGTACCATGTCCTTCGATTCTCTTCCATAGTTCTCATGATGATTCTTAGCAAATTTTTATTTCTAGATTTAGCCAGTTCATTTCTTTGAGGATAATAGTTAGAAGAGGTGCTAAGGTAGATGCCCATATTGAGATCCCATTCACTCATTTTTAGACTCAAGAATGCTAATGCATTATCATAAATGATAGTGGATGGAACACCAAACTTGGTCATAATGTTATCATATAAGTCTAGGACTGCACCTTCATTAGCTTCTTTCAACATAATGGCTTCCACCCACCTGGTAAAGTAGTCAATTGTAGTAATTACCCATCTATGCCTTGCACTTAATATAGGGTTGATTATTCCTATGAAATCTATCCCCCATTGCATGAAGGGTTTCTCTACTTGAATTGGGTTAAGAGGAAGGGCTACCAATCTTTGCTTACCCAAAAAGAAAGCACACTTTTGACACTTTTTTACCCATGCATATGCATCTTTGAAGGGTTGGGATAGTAATAATTAGCCCTTATTATCTTTTTTATTCTAGTTCTAGGAGAAAAATGACCTCCAATAGGTCCATCACAAAATTTCTCTAAAATCTTTGTCACTTGGTCACATATATGCACCTTAGGATCACTCCATTGAGGTCCTTTATAAATAAAACCCCATCAACCAATTGCATAAGGTATGGATTGAAGTCTAAAATAACTTATTTTTTCCTTGTCCATACCTTGTGGGCACTCACCCATTATCAATAAATATGTCATATCTTGGAGCCAACTAGTGTGAGATGGAGGTACATCTGTTTGTGAGTTATCTTGTGTTACAAAGATAATCTCTGTCTTCATAAAGGTCATCAAGCATATGCTCATGCAAGCCTTTACCTCTTACTAGCTTAGTGACCTTGATCTCCATGTCATACTCCATGACCTTGGTAATCCAACCATCCCTCTTTTCATTCAAGTCTTTGTTGAGAAGGAAGTCTCTCACTCTAGGATGAGACACCATGAGATGGATTTTTCTATTGGAGAGCATTGGACTAAATTTTTTAATTCTTCTTATCACTATAAGGACTTATTTTTTTATAAAATTATACCTCACCTCATACCCCTCAATCCCCTCGATAAAAAATGCTATTGGTTTCTCAAGTCCTTCACCATTCTTTTGTATCAACATAATTAATATATTGTCCATATTAGCAAATGCATACAATATGAAATCTCTTGATAAATCAACATTCATGAGTGTGGGTACTTGGGAAATGGCTTTCTTGATAACCTAAAATGTTTCTTTACCTTTATTTAACCAATTCAACACTTGGTTCTTCTTTAACATAGCAGTGATGGGTATGATCGATTTTGCAAAACTAGGTATAAACCTTATCATGAAGTTTATTTTCCCAAGGAAACTCTAGATTCATTTCTTATGCTTGGGTAAGGATAAGACTAATATGACACTTATTTTATTAGGACCAATAGCTAATCATTATTTTGAAACAATGTGACCTAATAACTTACCTTCATGTATGAAAAACACACAATTCTTGGGATTCAAATAAATATCATACTCTCTACATCTCTCAAAGATCAACCTCAGGTGGTCACTGTGTTCATTGGCATCCTTGGAGAAAAATATGATGTCATCCAAGTAGATGAGAACCATTTTATTTAATATCCCTTAGAAATCCATGTCTATGGCTCTTTGAAATTTTTTTCCAGCATTTAATAATCCAGAATGCTTCTTTTTGTATGCATACATGCCCCATTTGGTGGTGAAGGTAGTCTTATACTAATCTTCTTTCTTTAGTAATACTTTGTTGTAACTTGAATATCCATCCAAAAGAGAAAAATGTTTTGAGACTAAAACTATTCAAAGAATCTAATCTATGGATGGTAGAGGGTAATGGTCCTTTAAGGAGATCCTGTTCAGATCTCTAAAGTCAACACACAACCTAATCTCCCCACTCTTTTTCCTTATAGGCACCAAATTGGATACCCATGATGAGTGCTTGATCGTAAAGATGATCTTGGATTCAATAAATTTGGTCAATTATTTCCTCATTATCTCTTCAATTTTTGGATTGACATGCCTTTGCTTCTACCTCACAAGCTTAGCATTAGCCTCCAATTTTATAGTATGTTGGGATAACTTTGGATCAAAACCTTTTAGGTCACTATATTTCCAAGGAAAAATGTTTGAATATTGCTTGTAGAGTGTTATGAAATCCTACCTCTCAACCTCATTTCTCACCTTCCCAAGCTTTAGGATCTTGTCCTTGAAAATAGGGACTCTTTCATAGTTCTCCTCATCAATTGACATCAATAACTTGTCTTTCATCATATGGTCTTCCTCATGCAAAAGACTTTCAAGGGTAACTAGCCCTTAATGTTTAACTTTACCTTAGTTCATTAAGGATAAGTCTGCTTCTTACTGCAAGAAATAATCAATTTGTTTGCCATTTTCAAAGACTTGCTAGTGGGCTTTATTATCTAGTATTAATGGCCTCACCACCACCTTGACATGTGGTTGAACCTTGGCCTCTTTTGGCTTACTTGGAATATCAAATTGGGCTCCCATAATTACTAACCTGTCAACATGCTAATTCTGATTCCTTGGCATAGATTGAATGTTAAAGGCTTTGAAATATTCAATTAGGTCCCATACTCTATTTTTGTAATACCTTATCAAAGGATTCTTCATAATTTTTAGGCCCTTGACTTGGTTCATTATAAGCTCACTATTTCCATATACCTGCAATATTCTAATTCCTCTCTTACTAGCCCATTGGAGGCCATCAATTAGGCCTTCATATTCTATTGCATTGGATGAGTAATTGAAATGGAACCTATAAGAAGAGAAATACTTATCATCTAAAGGGGAAACCTGCATTTCCCCTACACCTACTCCATTTTTTCTCCTTGAACCATCAAATAAAAACTTCCACATACTATTGAGGTCTTCTTTAGTTCCAATGAGGGAAGGCATGAGTTGATTTTCTTCATGTAGTAAATAGACACCCATGTATCTTTATTCAATACCTTCCAAAGGGTTGAGAAATTGATTATCCCCCCATAATTAATCCAATAATACATCTGGAATCTCCTCAAGATAATTATTTAGTTCTTGACTAATTGTAAATTCATCTTCATCAAGGATAATACAATTAAGGTTTATGATATCTACATGATTAGGCTCAATGTGAAATTGTTCCATGGGCTTAGCCTTCATTGATACCTTAGTCCCATACCTTGTTTTGAATGCCATGTATGACCAATATACCATGAGATAACCTCCTATTTTCTATGAATTCTCTAGATAAGCATAGAGCAAAATGAGGAAACACCTCTAGAATCAACACATCTTAAACCACTAAAACACTAGGACAAACATGTAGGTTCAAGATAAAATCCTTGATGATACCAGATGGCTTTGTGGAATAAACATAAAACTATAGAAATCCCTTAGTATGTGGCTCATATTTGAGGTTTAGCCAATCAACTATAGAATTTGGCATTATTGAAGTGCTAGCTCCACTATCTACCAAGCAATTATGCACCAAAAAATCACCAATGATTAATGAAATATATAATGGAGGAGGTTTGACCACCTTACTTGATCCTTATCCCATAGGACCTTGGGTTGCATTGGTGGGGACCTAAATTTCTTTACTTGGTTATTTGTCTATAGTTGTTGTAACACCTATCTTAGATAAACCTTCCTGAAGGTATCCACTTGATTGGTCATGGAAAGCATGTCCCACATTGGTACACTCACACTAGATTTCTTCATTTTCTCAACAATGTTGATTGGTGGACCACCAACCTTCACCTATGCTTTGGGGGCCACTACTATTGTTTGTTAAATTTACATTTTTTGTGGATTAAAATGGGTCCCTTGATTTTGATTCTTTAGAGCTATTAGAACCTTTAGAGTAGTAGTAGGTCCACTTGGATTTGATAGTAATGGAGTAATAGTAGGAGGATCCTTGACTACCTCTTGATTACCATCCATATTCCTTCTTTCAAACCTTGTATTAGTTACCACTAGAATGTATTCTTGGTTAGAGCTAGTCTATTGATTGGACATATAGTACTCTTCTTACTCACTAATTACCATTATAGCATCTAGTTGGTTTGAAACCTGATCAAATCCTTGGTCTTATGGAGACTATCCTAATTTTGTCATCATGGGAATATCTATGTTTTGAGCCTTTAAGGCTTGATTGTTTCCATAAGCAATAGCTTGCTTCCATTGGTCATTGAAAGCCTGGTTAAAACCATTAATTGGGAAAATGGATTTCCCAAAATATTCATCCCAAGGTATGGTAATTTTATCCTCTTGATACATATTATTTTTAATAAGAACCAAGGTGTTAGAAGATCCTATGACATTTAGGTTATAGCTGCTCTACTTATTGTATCTAGGCTATCCTTGCCCTTGGTCATGGTTCTGGTTTTGGAAATTTCCCTTGAAGGTTGGTCTATTCCCTTGATAAGATTACTATTGAGGCTGATATGGAGCTTGATAAGTTTTATTGAACTGATCTTGCTACCTTTTAACATTTACCACATCATTTCCCAAGGATTGGATCATGCTCTTAAGTTCTAGGTAGTTTTTCTACTCTTGGGAATCACTTGATACACTAGTGGAGGACTTTTCTTGCTTAGGTGAAGGTATATCAGTAATGGTTAGATTTAGAATAATAACATCAAGTGGGGGAATAACCATAGGGGGTGGTCTAATTTGAGGTAAAAGAGGCATTAGGGGTCTAGAAGTAAGCTTGCCAGCCTAAAATAGGCAATTTTCCACTTTAATATCCACCACATAACCATCTATCAATATGTCCCCTCCCATATATTAGATCATTATAGCTATATTTCTATTTAGATCCTTCAAGTAGTATAGGAATGTAAAGTTAGGGGATGGTCTAACAAAGGCTGGAATTATGTCCCAAACTTTTTGGAATCTTGTGTTGAAGTCTTGCATGACTTCATAAGTCACTCTCTTGATTGTGGTAAGTTGTTTTGCTAGTGACAAATGGTCACTCTTGTATGCAAATCTATTACATAAGGCCACTCCTAGCTAATTCCATGATTGAATAGAATTAGGAGCTAAGCCTCTATACTAATCTAAAGATTTTCCTTTAAGGGATACAAATAATAGTCTAATAGCTATATTTTCTACAACAACATTATGGATATTGGAAAAATTGGCTATGTCATTGATGAGTTCAATAGGGGTTATGGCTTGGTCTCCTAGAAAATATGGGATGATTTTAAGAGATGCTATTAAAATAGGATCATATTTTGGTAGATTCAAAGGACTTTGGCCACTAAAGCCCACAAAAGCTCTTTGGGGAATCATGGTAATTGGGGAACTATCTAGAGGTTGCTTATAAAGGGTAGGCCTTAAGACTGGGTTAGGAAAAATTTTCCTTATATAGGCTAGAGTATTGGTGAACCTTAACCTTTTGGCTGAATTTAAGGGGAGTTCAACAAACTCAAAAGGAATACTTCTAGAAGTTGATCTTGTAGTCACCTTTGGCTTGAAAGATAGTAAATGTTCTAACACTAGATTGTTAAGTGTTCTATGGAGTCACTAGATACTAAAAGATGAAAGCTATAACCACTAAAAATTGATCAAACTAGCATCAAACTTGACCAATCTTCTTTGAAATTGGTCCCATTGGGTATGCTAGAAACTATTGTAGGCTGAAATTTCACCCTTATGGGAGATTTTTTCAAGGCTCTCTCACTTCCAACTATAATATTAGAACAACCTTAGGCTATGGATATTCTATAATGAGGTTGAACCTCTAGGATTTTTAATGAGGCTAGATCATTAGATGCTTCACTTTGTCTTGTTTCCCACACTAGAATCTATTGCTAATTAAGGAAAAGGGAAAGAATGATAATATGAAAGGGAAATCTAAGCTAAGGATGGTGATGCACCAAAATATGAAATGATCCACTTTCATCCTAGAACCTTAACAATTACTAATGAACCTAACCAAGACATAGATTATTCTAATCCTATCTCAAGGCCACATTCATAAGTATTTTATGTGGAGGTTGAAGGGAAACCCTACAATTTAAATGACAAAAATAAATAGGTCTATATGAGACACTATAAACTTCTGACACTTTAAGAATGACACCAATGTCTAACACTTCACAAAACCTATAAGGAAATAAAAGAGTTAAATCAAGATACGTAGGGAATCTATAGATGATGAAAAGTCACATACATCTGCAAGTTAAACTCCAATAATGTATACTTG
Source organism: Torreya grandis (assembly GCA_037957365.1). Taxonomy (NCBI): domain Eukaryota; kingdom Viridiplantae; phylum Streptophyta; class Pinopsida; order Cupressales; family Taxaceae; genus Torreya; species Torreya grandis. The sequence goes on along the minus strand of JARHVA010010778.1, from coordinate 22,175 downwards.
ATTTCAAGCTAGGATCAAATTTGTTTTATCTTATTACTTCAAGATAGTGTTTACAAGGTGATTTTGATAGAGTCATTCCATCACCACTCAAGGGATGCCTTTTTAGATTCAAAATCCTCTATATATAGAAAAAAGGGATGAGAGAAGAGGGGGATTGCATGAGAAAATGGAGAGGGGGGTCTTAAATGGCTGCAACCACCACTATTTTCCTTGATCCCTTTTCATTCAAAACATGAAACTACCTTGATCATGAAATGAATTGCCTAAGATCACCAAAAATCTCCTCAAGCCCCTCATTGATTAGTAAACATGCTAGAAGACAATAAATTCTCCAAGAATATCTTTAATGCTTGAGATAACTTTTATAATCACTCAATCTTAACCTTTCATCCTCACACCATATTTCACTTGTCTTACACGTATAAAGACAAAATATCCATAACTGTAAGACTAGACCAAGCCATGTTGCTTCTACATTGAGTGGTTATTTGTCAGAGATGATGTCCATGTCAAAGGACAAGAAACTCTCCATTAATTGCACCTATAAGATCTTATTTTGAAACCTGGACCAAATTCTTTCCTATAAATGGAAAACCAATCTAAGGATGTTAGTTTTATTGTATCCATTTATGTTAATGAAGTCCATACAAATTCAAAGGCTACTTGTAGGGGTTTAGATTTTGACATTTATGGGTCCATCATGAGATATTTGAATCCCAATGGCTATTTTATAAGCTTGAATTTTGACACTGGCACAAATATCATGTTTCTTTCAGACACTTTCCTATGGTCCATTTTCTTTCTGGGCAATTTGCTTGAACAAATTTCATGGGATTTTTTCTTAAAGGAATTAAACTTTAGATTTTTTGAGAATGACCCTTAGAATTTTGAAAAGTCTTTTGGAGAAGTGCCCTTTCTAAAGGAAAAGTATGTTTTAACCACTTCAAAAATGCACCTTTCCAAAATAAAAGTACCCTTTGGAAATTTTGTAAATGTCCTTTTCATTGAGAAAAATGCCCTTCAGCATTTGGTAAATGGTCTCTCAAGTTTTTTATTTTAGCACTTATTATAAAGGAATTCCTTTGGAATTTTTTTCTTCAGCTTTTTTTTGAAAAGGTCACTTTCTTAGGGACAAAAGTTCAAAAAGAAATCTACCTTTAGAAAAATAGTCTCAGATAATTTTCCTAAAGAAAATATGTCTTTAAGAAAATTCCTTCAGCCTTTTTATGAAGCACTTCTGAAGGAAATCACTTGCTTTGTCTCTACTTTTAAGTAATTTTCTCAAGATCTTCATTTCAGACAAAAAGTCTAAAGGAATTTTTCCTTAGGAAAAATTATCCTAGATAATTTTCTTGAAGGAATCACATTCTTAGAGTGGCCTCTCACCTCTTTGAAATGATCCTTTGGAAACTTTGCTTAGGTCCACTTCCTAAAATAAAAGCACCCTTCAAAAACCTTAAAGTGGACTATTTTCTTGGGAAAAGTACCCTTTGATAAAAGTGTATAGGACACTTTGTTGTAGAAGAATTCCTTCACAAATTCTTAAAATGACAATTTTATTGAAGAGTTATCCTTCAGTAAAATTATCTTAGGCAATTTTTTTGAAAGAAAAGGTCTTTGTATTTTACTTCAGATGTTTTATCCAAAATAATTATCCTTTTGGAAACTTTTCCTTAGACAACTTGTCTGAAATAATTCAACACTTAGCTAAAAAGGGTCCTGAAGGAAAAGAAACACTTAGTCTCTACAAAGTCCAAAAGAATGAACAAGTAAAGACTTAGCTAAATAAAAGATTTTTCACTTAGCTTCTAGATTGCAGGCTTATCCTTGAACACTACTATTAGATCCTTAGAAAACCTTTCTTGGATCTTATCTATATGCAAATGTTAGATCCATTTCTAATCCTTTGATCCATTGCTTCATCAAACCATGCAAGAGGTTTATATGTGGGCCAAAAATGGCCAATAACACCTTAGATTTTGGGTGTATTGGCTACTTCATAATCTTGTTTTTGTTTTGTAATACTATTTTTAGTGATGGATAGACTGGTGGAACATCTTTTGATGTTTTTTCATAGTGAGATCCTATGTTCCCATTTCTCTTTCATCTATTTCCTACCTATATTTTTTTTGCATATATTTCCTCTAGTGAAATGTTTATATAGGAATTTTAGATAGAGGATCTAATGGTTTTAGGTGCGAATAGCTTCCAATCACTTCCCCTATATTTAAATATTTTATGATTTCCTATAGATTAGCTTCTTCTACAATACTATCCATAGAATGGATGTGGGTAAGTAGGTAGCTCCACCCAAATTTATTCTAGTAACTTTTTACATATTTAATCAATGCACACTACTTTCAAAAAAAAATTATTTTTCCTAATCATTTTTGTATAAATCATTGGCCATGTTAGCCTTCATCATTCACTATATGTCTTGAACATTCATATTAAGCTCATATAAATGATATTGGCTTGTGATTTAGGGCACAACTAGGTCCTCTAGCCATGTCTTGCTCCACATGTATTGTCTATGAGGCATAAGAGATCTATGCCCTTTCGAGACCTTAATCTTTCCATGTTATAATCGTGCTATATATGGTGACATGAATTCTATAATGGATAAAGTAACTGAAGGGTCCTATGGCCTAATTATTTAGAAAGGCATTTCTCTACATGTAGCTAGTTCCTTCTGCTATAGGATCTCATGCTTCATAGTCTCCATATCAATAAATAACATAATGTCTCACTAGGTACTTTGGGTATCTCACGGATATGCATGTTAGTTTCATGTAGGATATTTGTGATGACATGTTGACCCATGTACTTCATCACATCAGGTGGAATGTAAGGGTGAGAGGTCACTAATTGATCAAATTCTTCCCATTAGTTGATAAATAATTACCTTTGTGAAAAATATTTGTTATTCAATCTCTTTCATATTATATTCTAAAAAGAGATTACAATCCATTGATTGACATCTAGATGTACAATACTTTCTAGTTATTTCTATTATGTGAAGATGAAGAAAAATATGAGAAATTGATATTGGAATGTCTGCTTTGTAGTGCTATACACTCTCCCAATATTCATGGAAATTTTAGAGAAGATGAATTACATCCAATTAAATTCCTCATTGAGTTGAATCATGTGATGATAAATGTTAATGATACCTTTCATCATTCCTTTATGGTTATCTACTAAAACTACCTTGTAATGCATTATACAAGAATGAGAATAGGTACATCTTCAATGTTATTTAATGAGTTTCCTCTTGTGCTTATTGCATATGCCCCTTTGATTTAAGGTAGAATATGTGGATCTTTTATTTATAAGGTGTCAATGGATTTCCTTATATATCTAGTTCCATTGCTTATTCCATAATAACATCATTGATATAAATTATAACATCTAGGGATACATAGATCTTACTCTCATTATATCTCCCCAATAATAATTACATGGTTTTGATGAAATAACTAAAATTATGGAGTCAAATCAATCTTTAAACATCTATGTTGTGTAATTTATTATTTTGAGTGAGAGCTAGGGATTGTGTATCTTGCGGTCCTCTATGCCTAAATAAATGTTCTCCTAATCATTTGATGAATCATATGATTCTAGGTCTAAAAAATTAGTCTATTGTAAATTTCCCCTAATTCTTATCTCTTCCTAATGATCTATTGTAATTCCCTTGATTTCATTGCATGTAGCCATCATCAGAGTCTATGTTGTGTATAGTTGTATTCTATGTACTTTAGAGATTGAGAATACTTATAATTACACAAAGTTATTCAAATTATAAGTAATTTATAGGCTCAAAACTTATCTAAGGTGTAAGGTTGACTCATCAATTTTGATTAGCTATTTATAAGTTTGAATGTGCCTATTCACCTCCCTAATCTTTGAACGCACTAAGCTACCATTTGGTAATGTGCATTATAGAATTTAATTTCAAGATTGTTATTTGCTTACTTGGCATCTGCCATCCTAATCTAATAACTATTTATCTCTAGTATTACATTTTATTAGATATACCATTCTATTCCATTAACTTATAGTGCATCTAAGGATATGTGTAGTTGACTTATGACTTACACATCTTCATATTAGCTTGTTACATTTCTCAATGTTCTTAATATGGTCAGCCTATGGAATAACCATGGATAGGTAGAGTATATATAGGAGGTAGTGGTTAGTTTTTTATCATCATATTATTAATTCTATTCTTATTATCTTTTTTTGGAGGTTTCCCCCTCAAAATAGCTCAAATATAATATTCAATTATTCTATAATTATGAATCATTTAAGTAATTTCCTTACAAGTGGTATCAAAGAATTGATTTGAACAAGTTTCTATAATGTATTTTTTTAGGATCTAGCATCCTAAGCATTAGATGGCCGTAAAAACATAACTTGTGATCCAGGAGGAATTAATTTTTTTGTCATAGTAGTTTTGCTCATGAGGTTTTTTTTTCAAAAAAAGAAAAAATAATTTTTTTGGGTAAAAAACTCTAGAATTTTTTTCACCTTGCAAAAATTAGAATTGATTGGACTCTTCTCTATGAGATGATCAAAATATTATATTCTACTGGTATACTTTTTTGGGTCAAAAATTTTCACCCCTATGCACAATAATAGTCATTCTATTCATCACAATGAGATGATCACAGTGGTGTATTCCACCAGTATATTTTTTTGGGGGCTAAAACCCTCTTAGGGTTTGTACATGGTTAGACCAAATACTTAAAAATGTAAGAAAGGGCAAGAAACTCCAAAAAATACTCACAAGGATGACATGGAATCTGAAACTTTTGATCCATCTATTTTAGAGGTAGTTCATCAACTTAAGTTAGAGTTGTAGGGCATGGTGAAAAAATATGATTTTGATATGATTCAAGAAGACATTATAAGTTTAAAATGGGAATTAGATAGTGTGAAATATAAATTATAATAAATATCTAGGCAATTGGCCAACTTATTAGCTCAAACACTACAAAATAATCCTCCACCACTTCAATTTGGTTCTCCTACTCCAAATAATACCAATACCAATTATGACCCTAATTTGATGTTACCAAAAGTGGACCTATACAAGTTTGATGGTAATTTTACACTCAATTGGCTCACTCAAATTGAAAATTTATTTGATATAAATTAGACTCCATGTTCACAAAAAGTGCTTATGGCCTCTCTATATCTAGAACTTGAGCCATTCATTTGGTATCATTGGTTGTGTGCTCAAAAAAAAAGGGTGTCCCAGTTTCATGGTCAGTATTTTTTTAGGAATTGTAGCTCCACTATTTCCATAATGTCTCTAAAAACTACTTCAGTTAGCTAGCCAAGTTGTACCAAATTGGGACTGTCAAGGACTACATTCATCAATTTCATAATCTCTCCTTATGTGTAGTAGACATTATTAAGGAAAATCTGACTAGTCTATTTTTGGGTGGCCTCAAATATAGAATCTAATTGGAAGTTCACATTTTTCAACTTAGTAGTATATTTTAGGCCATACCAAATGCACATATGTTTGAGGAAAAAGAGTTGATCAAACAAAGACCTTTCACCAATGTTTATGAATGCACCTTTCTAGCACCATAATTTTATTAGCCTACCAGATTGACACCTCAACAAATGAAAGAAAAATGTGCAAAAGGTTTATATTTTTTCTATGATAGCAAATAGATCAAAGGTCATCAATGTGATAAAAATAAATTATTTTACATTAATGGTGTTAATGAGGAGAAAAAAGATGAGGAGGATTCAGGAGAAGAGTTATAAGAACTTGGGGATGAATCTAGAAATTCTCAATCTATTATTTCCTTTCATGCACTTTCAGGCATTAGTACTCCTCAAAATCTTAAAGTGGTGGGGTTCCTAAAGAAACAAAAGGTGACTGTGTTAATTGACTCTAGGAGTACACACATAACTTCATCAATAATAAGTTGGCTACTTGTTTGAATTATTTCATTTATGCAGCTCCAAAATTTCAAGTCATGATTGTAAATTATGGCATGGTCAACTATTTTGGAAAATTCCATAGTATTAAGATTGATATGGGAGACTATTTTTTAAATTTCCCTATGTTTCTTATTCCTATGGAAGGATCTAACATTATTTTGGGAGTTCAATGGCTCACCACTTTGGGCATTATTGAGATGAATTTCTAAGAATTATTCATGCAGTTCCATTCAAAAGGAAGAACTTTTGAACTACATGGATTATGAGATAAATTTCCATAATTTGTTAGTTCCCACTATATAATGAAGATACTCATAAAAGATGCATAAGGTTTTGTGGCACACATATTTTCTATGGAGGTTCAACCAACCAGGGAGTCTACACATCTTGATTTGTAAAAGGTGTTGAATGACCATTTTATTATTTTTGTTGACATGCCATAAGGACTTCCTCTAAGTCATGCACATGATCATGCTAGACTCATTCCAAGAAGTACACCACCCAATATTAGACCCTACAAGTATCCTTATGCCCAAAAGAGTGAAATTGAAAATATGGTACAATATATGTTGGAGAAAAGAATCATTTGACATAGTCAAAGTAAATATTCCTCCTAGGTGGTCATGATGTAGAAGAAGGATCATAGTTAGAAGACATGCCTAGACTACATACAAATTAATAAATACACCATAAAAGATAAGTTTCCTATTCTAGTAAATGATGATTTATTAAATGAATCACATGGTGCTATTTATTTTACCAAGTTTTATCTTGTCTTTAGATATCATCATATTCACATCTACAATGAGGACATACCTAAAATATCTTTCAAAACACATGAAGGCCATTATGAATTTATGGTCATGCCTTTTGGCCTCACAAATTCACCATATACATTTTAGAGTTTGATGAATACTATTTTAGGCCACTTTTGAGAAAGTTTTTATTACTTTTTTTTTATGATATCCTCATTTACTAGTAAAAATTGGGAAAACCATTTAAAGCATGTGAAATATGTGTTTTCAATTCTAGAACAACATAAACTTAATTTCAAACATTCCAAATGTTATTTTGGTATCCAAGAGGTAGAGTACTTGGTTCATATTGTTTCACATGAAGGATTTAAATTTGATCCTAATAAAATCTAAGAAATGATGGAGTGGTAGGTTCCCAAGACCATCAAGGACCTCCATGGATTTTTGGGGATAACTAGTTACTATCAAAGGTTTGTCAAAAATTATGATAGAATTGCATCCCCACTCACCTATTTAATGAATAAACACTATTTTCAATTGACATATTTAGTTACCAAGGCATTTGAATAATTGAAAATGGTTATGTGCACAACTCCAATTTTGGTTACTCCTGATTTTTCAAAAGCTTTTATTGTGGACTATGATGCATCAAGATATGAAATGGGGGATATAATTATGAAATAAGGAAGACCAATTTAATTTTAAAGTCTATAAATAAAGGGAAAAAATATGCTGAAACTAATCTATGAGAAATATATGATGGCTATTCTACATGTAGTGAAGTAATGTAGACTGTATATGATGGATCATCATTTTTAACTAAAGATTGATCATGATAGCCTCAAATAGTTTTTAGAACAATGCTTGTCATTTGAAGAGTAGAAAAAATGGTTGATAAAATGTTAGGCTATGAGTTTGAAATAGTGTATAAGAAAGGAAAAGAGAATGTGGTGTAGATTCCCTCTCTCAACAAGATGAATTAGTTGAGGCATTGTTATACACCTTGACCATGTGGTAAGCATATTTGCTAGAGGAAGTGAGATCAAAATGAGAGAATGATATTATTGCCAAGGATTTGATTCACAATCTTTATCAGGGTTCTTAAAAATCTGAAAATCTTACATGAAAAGGTAACACATTATGGTATAAAGATAGATTATACCTTTGCAAACATTCTCTCCTAAAACATAAAATTCTTTAGGAACTTCATGTCTCTCTACTTAGAAAAAACTTAGGATTTTTGAAGACATATCATATAATCAAGAAATATTTCTTTTGGTAAGGACTCAAAGGGGATGTTTAGAAATATGTGCATGAATTATGGTATTCAAACAAAATAAAGGTGAAACCATTAAGACCCCAGGTCTTTTACAACCATTATCCATCCTCAGCAAGCGTTGGGAGGAGGTTTCCATGGATTTCATTATAGGGTTACCAACATATGAGGTTAAAAAGGTTATCATGATAGTTTTGGATTGAATCACTAAATAGGCTAATTTTTTCTCCTTATTATATCCATTTGCTACCAATACAATAGATTCTATTTTTCTTAATACAGGTCAAAAATTGCATGGCACTCCAAAGATCATTGTAAGTGATCAAGATCCCATACTTAAAAGTAATTTTTGGACTAAATTATTTTCATGTTTTCATACCCATTTGGCTCATATCTCATCCTATCATCCCCAATATGATGTAAAAATAGAGGTAGTCAACAAATGTCTTGAAGGGTATCTTTGTTCTCTTTTTCTGAAAAATAGGACAAATGGGTTCATTGGTTTCCACTTACTAAATGGTGGTATAACACTTCTTTTCTCACTTCTTCCAAGATGCCTCCTTTTCTAGAATTTTATGGCTATCATCCCCCATCCATCACTTTAGTTTTGATAATAAATATTAAGGTTTTATCTATTAAGGAACACATTCACCATAAATAAGAGGTGTTAGTCAGTTTGTGAGAGAATTTAGCAATGGCACAAAATCAAATGAAGTAGCAAATAGATCAACACCATAGTGAATGACATTTTGACATAGGTGATTAGGTCTTTATGCATTTTTAACCATATAAGCAAATGTCTCTAAAGTAATAGAAAAAGGATAACAAGCTATCACCTAAGTATTATATCCCTTAATAGATCTTGAAAAAAATTGGTAGTGTGGCTTACAAGTTAAAATCACCCTCAACCACTCGCATACATCTAGTATTCCATGTATCTTGCCTAAAGAAATCAATTATACACAAATTTTACACTCAGACTAAGTTAACTAAATTAGATGAAGAATTTAGAGTCATTATATAACCTGAGGAGATGCTTCACATGTGCACTAAGAAAATGCATACCATATCCCTTAAGCAATATTTGATCAAATGGAAATACTAGCATTTTGAAGATGCAACGTGGGAGGATGAAGCATTCCTACAAAAACATCCTAGTTTGATTCAACATTGAGGACAATTTTATTCTGAAGTAGAGGGGCATGCTATACCCTTAACCTATATTTTATCTAGGGATATGTGTGGTCGACCTATGCCTTACACATCTTCATATTAGCTTGTTACATTTCTCTATGTTCTTAATATGGTCGACCTATGTAATAACCATGGATAAGTAGAGTATATAGAGGATCTAGTGGTTATTCTTTTATCATCATAATATGAATTATGTTCTTATTGCATTTTTGTGGAGGTTTCCCCCTCAAAGTGGCTTAGACATAATATTCAAGTATTTTTATCTTTTGCCAATTATTGTTATGGATCTATTTATTTTTCTCTTAATACTACCATATATAATTTTACTACTGTGAACCATATAAGTAATTTCCTTCTGTGCCATCATTCTATTCGACCTTTGTACCTATATATTCACTTGGTAATGTTGATGTATAATATATTTTGGGGATACATCATAATTATCCCACTTATTTTGTTATTAATGACCATAAAATAACTGTTATCCATTTTTCAATTAATATCTCTTCTCATGTGTCATCTCCCAAACTTAATAGCTATAAACTATTACCTTTTTATTAATGCCACGTGTCTATAGAAACCTTTTCATTAATGCATCTAACTATCTATGATATTATTCCTTATTCTATTTACTATAACTTCAACCAAAATCACACAACACCCTAATAACATAGAATAAAAGCTAAAAAACCTAAACACACACAATAAAAAGAACAAAAACCCTAAAATAAAATGGTACATTAAAGCACCTCCTCAAATTCATAAATCAAATTTTACTAGTAATAAGGATTCTTACAATTTTTTTTAGTACTTTATTTGAAATTTTTTCGTAACCATTTGCTTGTGGATGATAGGTTGTGTTTTTATGGTGTGAAATAAGGAATTCATCATTGAGGTTTTTGATTTTTTTTAGGAAGTGGGTACCCCTATCACTCACTAGTTTGATTAGATAACTAAACTTGGTAATGATGTTTTCATATAAAAATTTTGTAGTGTCTTTCACACCACAATAGGTTGTTATAGCAACTTCTACCCACTTCATGAATTAATCCATCACAGTAATAATGTATCACACATGATTGTGTTTACTGGATGGATTTATTGGGATAACAAAATATATCCCCCATTATTCAAATGGTTGTTATGCAAGAATAGGTTATAATCACATTTCATCCCTTTAATTTGGCTTCCCCATATACTAACATACATCACAATATTATGTAATTTAGAGTGTGTCCTAGAGTAAATAGGGCCACCATAACCCACTCTATATAATCTTACTCATAATAGAATTTCCTATAAAATGACCCCCCACTATTCCTTGGTGTGCTTCTTCGACTAGTTATGGTCACTCATATTCTAGGAATGCTTTATGTAGAACCTCATCCTTATTGAGATGATAAATGAATCCATTTATAATGTTATGTGGTAAGTCTCTAGTAATTAACTACTTCTTTTGTCTCTCTTGATAGTGCAATGGAAAAATCTCTTGCTCTAAAAACCATGCAATTTATTCTAAATGTTTTAGGATTATAATTTCTTAGAAAAGATGTGAAAGTGGGGAATCATCTTGGATTTCCTCTGATTCCTCATTTTTTTCAATCTAATCACATGGTTAGGTCTTACATTCTCCCTTGTAGGTTTAACATTTATGTAAAACTAAAATTCCTGAAAAAAAACATCAACCACCTAGAAATTCTTCCTCCAAACATATGCTTATTGACAAAATGTCATAGTTCTTGGTGATCTATAAATAACTCAAGTGGTGTAACCAATAATTATTGTGTGAACTTATATAGTGAAAACACTATTTATAAATCCTCTCACTCTATTGTAGTGTAATTCTTTTCTAGGACAGATGGCTTTCTACTTGTGAAGGGGATGGTGTGGTCCACTCCTTCTCTTGGTTTCACTAAAATGGCTCCCACTAATATCCTTGATGCATCTAAATGAACATGGAATTCCTTAGTCTAATATATAAAAACCAATATTAGTAAAGTCACCAATTAGTATTTAAAAACTAGGAATGTTGCTTGATAGGTTTTTATCCATATGAACTTAGTTCCTTTGCACATTAACTTTTCCAAGGGTGAAGATATAACTACATATCCTTTTATAAATTTCTTATAATATCCATTATGGCCTATAAAATATCTTACCTATGTGGAACTAGTCAGGGGTGGCATCCCACCAATTAATATGTCTTGGCCTAGCCTACCATAATTCCATTGTTTTCATACAGTGTTCTTAGTGTATATACCATGTAGTTTTAAAAAATCCTAGGGTATGCTTATAAATAATGTAACCAGTATTTAGAAGCCATTCTCTATGAATTAAAAACTACAATTCACCTATATATATATGGTTTTCTAGATAGTCCCCTTCTTAAAATATTAGCCAATATCATCTCACCACCTCTAGAAATTGAAACCATGGGATCATCATTTTTTTCACTTCTTCCCATTCTATGTTTTCATCCCAATGCACTAACCACTAATTTTTAGCAATTTTTTTTAGTGAATAGTTAAGCACATTAACCCTTTGATCAATGTTTAACACATACTACTGAAATCATAGAATGAATTGGTAGATATCCTTAGTTGTAAAGTACTAAGGTATTTGATGCTAAGTTATAAATACCATGTGCAAAGGTCCTATTTCATGGTCCCCTTTTGACCAATTCAATAGATGAGTATCTAAAACATCATTTATTAAAGACATTTTATCCCAAGGTAATATAACTTCTTTCATAGGATCAATATATTCCTTATTTGTGTAACCTATCTAATATACAAAATCTACTTCAGAACATGTGGGATATCTTACCAACATTGATCACACGTCAATCCTATCTAGTTGAAGAACATATATATAGTTCATCATTGGATTGTATGTTGGTTTTATAGTCACATATGGTAGTGTTTCACTTATCAAAGGTTAGAGTGATGTTTTATAGTTATGGTAAGTTACATTCCATACCTCATAGTTCTTGTGGATCCCTTTATGCATTAACTTCTATCTAGTTTTTTCGTATATGACAATATGGAGAGTCTAGTTCTTTGGGGATTATGTATGTTTTGGCCTCTACTTTTTAAAATGAGATTATGATGACCTTGTGATCTTGGTGAGAATTTATCTGGTCCAGGATTCATGTTGGTTATCATCTAACCATTATATACCCATTTATTTATAATCAACATAGGGTAGTGGGTAATCATTATCTTCATGTAGATGAATTTAAATTATCCTTGAAGACTAAGGTCTATGATTTTAATCTTGACATATTTTGAGCACCTAATGGGTTATACTCATATTTAATCCATAAGGATGAGTGTGACTAGACTATAGTTCAATTTCACTCCACTAATGGCTTCCCACGTCAACCTAGGAATCATATTTATTATGATTCTAAATTTAAAGACTATATTAGGTATTTAGTACCATGTTATCTCTATGTCCATATTTGCATCTATATACCACAAATTATTCATATTTATGTACCACACCACTTTATCCATTATCTAATGTCATTTCATGTACATTCTAATAAATTATGGAGGAAGTTGGAGATGTTCTATGATATGTCCTAATTTTATAGGGTACTCAAAAGTTTGAACAAATTTGTCAACTTAGGCATAACTTCTTATTGTTGTATAATTCACAATTTTTTCCATATATTTGTGTATTAGTGGTAGAATTATTAATATTTGTAGTCTTTTGTTGTTTTAAGGTTTTTATAATCTACACAACCTCCTTCATTAAGCCTTGCTCAACGTAGAGTCAAGATACTTATCTACACAAACCTTTTGTATACCATGGTCCTATGGCATTTTGATAAGAGATAGTCTTTGATATGCATGTTGTCTTTGTATTAACACCTACATAACAATATATTGCCTAGGCTCTATATTGATTAAGTTAACATTCCATATTATTTTATCTGCATGTTATTTCTATAGGACTAGATAATGTTTAGTGTCATGATTATTTGACATACAAAAATAAGTGTAGTAGGATTATCATTGGGGAATTGATGTATAATTATTATGTACATGGTTTAATTATCTACATAGATATAACTAAATAGGTTTTATCTAATAACCATTTCCCCTTCCTCTCTATGCACCTCCTCGATAATATCCCCTATATCCACCTATTCCTCTATGAGCTTGATATCCCTAATTATAGGATGGTTATAGTTTAAATTCCAAAAGGTTTGGTTTGGCATTCCATGATTGAGTTTTTTTACACCTACATATCCACCATATTTATGTTGTGATGACTATGATGCCCGTATATTTTGTTGTGATTGTAAAATTGAGAGATTCCAAGAATTCCAATTCTAAACAGGTTGTGTCCAATTTTGTACAAGATAATTCAAATTAGGAATTTTTGTAGGCTGATAAGATAGTATATTTGGTGCTAAACATATGACATCAGGGTTTGTACCTTGTGTTTTGTCTTTATCAATTAGATTAGTTTTAGTTTTAGTAGTTGTTTGTTGAGTAATGACCACAAAAACATATTTAGTGATGTCTTATTTTAATTCTTGAAGGGCTCTATAGTTATTTTTATCATGATTATGATATTTATAGAAGTTAAAATAACATGTATGTGGATTATTTACATACCATTTTAGAATATGACATTTAGACATTGCATGTCCCATAATTATGCATATATTACAGAAATCCATTTTTACTCTAGGATACTTTTTTTTTGTGGTGTCCTTCTTTACCACACTCCATGAACTAGAGACCAAATATTGGACTTTACATTACATCATATTATTATAATAACATTTTTATAATAATTTGTACCATATTCTCCATCTACAAACTTGGAGTTAAAGTTTTTCCATAATCTTTAATCTGTGTTACACATATCATAGTTGTCATTGCCTCTAGTTTTGTAGGATACTATGTTTATGCAATGACAAACCTTATTATCAGTTACAATCCTTATATAAACTAGTCATATTTATCATTATCTTCAAAGACAAATTTAAATTTATTCAATACATCAAAAAATATGTGGTCATAATCATTAACAGTCTCTTTTACTCCTTGCCAAATTTCCTTGAGATCTTGGATGGTCTGGATGAATGTTCTCTTTATTTTGAATTCTAAAATAAGTGAATTCTTCACATCCTATATTCTTTATAGGTTCATGTCTTTATGAAACATAAATTCTAAGGCTTTTCTTGATAAATCACCAATAAATTCACATTTATTTATTGCTTCATTAGTGATTCCTTTCATTTTCCACTTCATATCACAAGTTAATAGGTATTTTTCAGGGTCCATATACCCATCCTACTATGTGATATGGATAAATTTACCCAACTAAAATTTTATAGTGATATTTTTCACAACTACAAAACTTTGTGGTTGGATCATAGGTATTTGTAAAATAATAAGACTCACCAGTGCTGCCGATGTTGATTTAAGTGGGGACTTTACTATTTACTATATCTTATTTAGATTTGATGTTGACTAAGTGTATTAATTATTCCCTTCTTTTTATTCTATAATTTATATTTTTGCAATCCACTCATTCTGTTGTTTAAGAACATACAGATCAATGTGAGTCAATACTAAAAATTTTATGCCTCTATTTTATTCTCTTTTGAACCCTTGCACTACCTCATTATATGTTTTCTCTAAATCTATCCTTTTTTGTTATGAAATTCCTTAATCATTGGTCCTTTCCACTCATCATATTTTAAACCTTATATGAAACTCTTACTATGTTGAAAAAAATTGGGGTAGGGGAATGTGCATTTGCAAGGTGAAAAATCATTACGTTTATCCTTATCATTTTGGGAGCTTGAACCTATGATTCATCGACTATGACTTTCTCTCTACTCCTTAAGTTACAAATTCATTTCCTAATTATGGAATATTATTCTCTAAATATGTGATGTATGACTACTGACAACTTGATCTACCTTTATACTACCAAATTAATCATCTTGTCTTTCCTTTCTACTTTTCTTCTCTCCTCTAGTGATTTAGGGCCCATTTTCCTTGCTTCTTCCTTTATCTCACTTCATTTATATTTCTCCATCCTTACTCTTTTCTCCTACTCTACTATTTCATTTACTCTTATTTATAGGTATATAAGTATATTTCAAGAGATTCCACCTCCACTATTTTTTCAATTCTAATTCTAATTATAGGGTCTTATTTCTTTATAGATCCTGTTGAACCTTCATTCTCACCTCAGATTCAAGTTCTCTTCATGTTTTATTTTAGCATTCACCCATCTATCACACACATCCTATGGAACCCAAAGTGACTACTCTATTTGAAGGGATCAGGTACTATTTATCTTTCCAATGCCATCATCTTAATAAGAATATGCATTTGATATAACAATTTACCTCTTATCCCCCACACAAAAAAATCCCATGCCACTTTAAATAATATGTATCCTTATACTGTAAACTCTATAATATATCTATCAATGGTTTTGGCTAACCAACGATCTATTGCATGAGTCTAGTTATTCTTCAGTGTCTAAATCTATTCTATTTTTTCCTCTATCCATACAATGTCAATGACTGATCTAGATATGAAATAATGATACTCTAGATGAGCTAATTAATTACCTAACAATCTAGGTAGTTTACACCAAAAGTTTTTGTATGTTTCACCATAAATATATTCTTTTACAATCAGTCATTTAGAATACCTAAATTTTTCTACTTATTTTTCTATAAACTCTATGATTTTATAGTCTAACTAACATTCCACATATATTTGGCTATGCAGCCATAGTAGCATACCTGTAAGCAGTGAGTTCCACACTCATTGCATCATTATTAGTAGAGGTTCCTAAGATTTACTCAGAATATCCTAATTATGGGAATAGCTTAAAACTCATATTAAGGAGAGTTGAGGATGACTATCGTAACAATAATATAAATAATAAGGCTTGTGTAGAGACTTGAACATATATTATCTACTAATTACAACTAATACTACTTAAATCGAATCCATTCTTTCAAAGAAAACTTTAATAAAAAAACATATTGACATCATAACTCTTCATAGATTAAAAAATCCTAGACATATATATATTAATTTATTTATGATCTTGTGCTTAGATACAACATATCCATTTCTTACTTATACTTAACACATTGCAATAAGAATCTTGATTACAAACATATTCCTGAACAAGTTTTATATGATAAGTGAGATAATATAGATACAAGTATAACATTAAGAATTATTAGGATAAACAACATGCTTAACAACAACTACAATATAAACAAAAAACTCTTTTAATCTAATAGAGGTTAACTAGTAGTATCTTCACATCTTTTTATAATCTTTAAGTAGTTTATCTCATAACCATCTTCTAATGCATTATCCAAGTTGTTGCAATAAACAAATATAACTAACTCTAAACCCACCAATGTATCACTTATAATCTATGTGTTATGATTCTCACATATTCTCTTGTTAACACTAAGTTTGGCATTTATCTTATAAGAATAACAATTATCTTTTATGACAACCTAAGCACAATCTATATCTTTAGGAATTTGGACCTCCATCAACAAACCAAGGATATCAAGATTTACATGCATTTCATTTAGGATGTCATCCATGATCAGGACATTGATCTCCAATACATCTAGACAATGGATAAAATTACTAATATATTCACTAAACCTTTTACTGAGAACAAGTATCTTCATTTTTAAGATGCTTTTGGGTTTTGGGTAGCTTTGAAATCTTCATCTTGGGGAATTTCAATGTAATTAGGTACCTCATTAGGCCTTTTTATTGGGACCAAATTATACTATGCACCTAATCTATGCTTAAGGTGGGGTGTTAGTGTAGGTTTTTATTCAATTTAATTTTTATTTACTTACACATGTTTAGTTAGCTTCCTTAGTCATTTTTTTAGGTCATTGTGAAAGATAATCCCACTTTCAAGTTGATGTGAGGACATGTTTATATTTCACCTATATAAAGTACCTTCATAAATATTTTATGGATAATTATGCTAATGCTAATATTTTAATCTTTTGATTGTTGAGTAATAAGCTTTTTTTGGATCATGTTTGATTTCACTACTACACACAAGTAATTTCTTCATGCATTTAATCCTATCCAGTAGATCCTCAATTATGTCCCATCTGACAACTATTTTATGATTATTTCAAATAGTTATTGTTGTTATTTTATATTAGGATTATGAATTTTTGAGTTTGTGTCCTTGATTAAAACTCTTTTATTCTATACAATCAATTGATTATATTTTATTGAGGTTGGATAATATGAAGATGATATTTTTTAATTTTATGCTTAATATGGTTATATTCCTTTTTTAAAATATATAATTTGTGATAATATATGATACATTATATATTTTTAATATTACTTATTTTTTGAAAAAGGATAATGGATATGTGCCTCACATATTAATTATGACAACAAGTAATTATACAATTAGTTTACAAAAAATGGATTATGTTCAATTAAAATGCATATATTAAACTAAAAAAATAAATTTAGGATCTACATGTTTTATAGTTTACATTATTAATTTACATCATTTACCACATGTTTAAAACATTACATGCCATTTTTTTCATACACATGCAATTCATGGTATATATGAGTGAGGTGCAGGGCATACATGTTATACATGATATATGGATTCATAGATGAAAGACATTCATGTTTGGGCAATATCATTACATAAGTTACATTATTATGATATATATATTTATATGACTTTTCCATTTATTATGTTCACCTTCATTCATTTTTTACACATCTTACTCTTGCATTATTTTATTTTAAGTTCTACAATGCATGGATTTTCTAATTTGCTAATTTGTTTTTTTATATTTAATTTCCTATAGGTGAATATTTGATTCTACATAGCTATCTCTTTCCCCAATCTATTACATTATTTTATTAAGTGTTTTGTTGTATACATATTTATTTGGTCCCATGCCTTTTTATGTGGATTTTCCTTGATTTATTTTTTCATCATATAACTTTGTATTTGGGTCCTTATCTTATTCTATTATTTTTCTTTATATGAACCTTGTGTTGTTGTGTGAATCTTGCCTTGTGTGACATTTTATTATACATTGTATTTGGTTATTTATTTATGTGGCATTGAGTGTTTTTACATGTGATTTTATATTGTGTGTCATGGAAATGACATATGTTTACGTATAATTAGATAAATAAAGGATTATCTATTGATTTTGTGGTGTCATGATCCATATCACATACCTTCTTTATTATGTGTACTGTCAGGTTCCATATCATTCACCTTCATTATGTAATTATTTTGTGCATATATTAGTGATGGTTACTATATATATATATATATATATATATATATATATATTAATGTAGTCATTAAAATTAACCATTTATGTCCTAGATGTCCACTTAAGGTCACTTTACCCATAGTATAGCACTTGACCCATCTTAGGGGACCTTTTGATCCATTTTTAGTCACATGGCAATAAAAAATAACGCATAGGTCTATTGAACACCACATGATACCCATTATGGAATAATCCCTTATTGTACATATTATTGTCATTGATGTCAAAAGGGGCATTATGAATGTCATTGATGTTAGAGGATTAGGAAGAATTGATAGAGAGAAGAGCTTGTCTTAAAGTTGAATAGTGTAAAGTTGTCATGATTTTACAAAGACTATTTATAGACCATTTGAAGAATAATTAATAGAATATTTATCAAGAGGTTTTTTAGTAGCATCTTAAATATATGGTCCAGAAGTTCAATTGACAAGAAATGAGCTCATAAGTGATTTATCTTTGCTCTCAAACATTATAGGGTTTCTTAATTAATCCCTAAGGGTTTAAGCCATGTAATTCAAAGGAATGTTCTATTTTTATGTTGATTGGATATAGATGGGAACCAGTTACTTAAGTTATAACTTAAGCATTCCTCATAATTATGTAACTAACCCCTTTGGCCTAGTAATTATCAACTCATGCAATGTTCTAAGACTATATTTCCTAATTCTTCAACTTAATATTTATCCTATCTTGATCAATAGTTAGCACTTAATCATATGATAAATATCTAATGAAGCATAGAAAAGTCAATTTGTCAAAGGCACCTTCAAGTAAACATAGTAGTGATAAGTATCATAATCACAGAGCTTGGACATTAAATCTATGAAGTAATTTAAAGTCAAATAATGAAGGATTAATGTGAGGATTCCAAGTGTCTCAATAGTTGGAAATGATAGTAAATGTGAAGAAGGCATGCGCGAGAGTGCCAAGTGTCACATGCATGGGAGCTTCTTAGAGATAAATTTTAAGCTTATTACAAAATCAAATAGTGAGCATGAGATCATATAATGAAGATATAATGGATTGAGTGGAATCAATGGGATAAAGTTCTCAATGTTTAATGACACAGAGGTGAGTTAAAGACCAAGCTAGTTTGATGAGATTGATGGAGTGTATTCATTCCAAAGACTCAAGAAGCAATGAGATGAGATTAAAAACTCAATTTAATGCTATATAGAGGTAAATTTTGTGCATCTTTGAAGATCTAATGGCATATGGGATCTTAGATTAAAAGATATAATAGATGTGTTTTAAATATTGAAACATTAAATCATGAAAGTGTAAAGCAATCCAATGAAGCATGTAAGCCTATCAGAACTTGATCTAATAGACACATTTTAAAGTTGAGAAAATTGAATGAGGATCATAAAATCATGGTGTGAAACTTAAGATCAAAGGTCAATACTTAAAGATATGTTCATCCCAAAGGTCAGGTATAGAAACATGTAGGCAAGCCATAAATTATGACATAGACAATGAAATAGATTATAATGATCGATTAAATTTGTGTAATATAGCATGTGCATCAAAATGAAATCCTAGTATATGCTAAAAATAGTAATGAGACCAAAAAACATGGAAGTAGATCATGAATTCAAGACATGGGAAACTTTTTGTTCAATAAATATGAACTAATTCCAAAATTTGTAGGATGTGTTAGCAAACAATTATGAACATTTGGAAGATGCACAAACCTAGATCTAATTATTATATATATGTCATCTAGGATACGAGAGAGAGAGAGAGAGAGAGAGAGAGAGAGAGAGAGGAGAGAGAGAGAGAGAGAGAGAGAGAGAGAGAGAGAGAGAGGTAGGGAGGCATTCTCAAGTTGTTTAATTATTTCAAATAGAAAATATAGAGACATGGAAGAAGAGGGGTGGAAGTGGAAGATAAGAGAGTGATGAAGTGTTGAGTATGAGAAATTACAAATACTGAGAGGGGGAGGTGAATTAGTAAAATGACTATACTTAGTCCTTTTTGAAACTTTTAATGTAGATTAAAAATATATGCAGAGATCACATACACAAAAATAGACATAACACCATATGTATACATGAAAAAACCAAATATGGGAAAAACCATGGTGAGAATAAATGCTAGAATATACTATTTTTAATCAAGCTTCATAGTCCAAGAGAGAGAGAGAGAGAGAGAGAGGAGAGAGAGAGATGAGAGAGAGAGAGAGAGAGAGAGAGAGAGAGAGGAGAGAGAGAGAGAGAGAGAGAAGAGAGAGAGAGAGAGGAGAGAGAGGAGAGAGAGAGAGAGAGAGAGAGAGAGAGAGAGAGAGAGAGAGAGAGAGAGAGAGAGAGAGAGGTAGGGAGGCATCTCAAGTTGTTTAATTATTTCAAATAGAAAATATAGAGACATGGAAGAAGAGGGGTGAAGTGGAAGATAAGAGAGTGATGAAGTGTTGAGTATGAGAAATTACAAACTAGACCTATAATAGAGAACATAGAATTGGATTCATCCATGAATCAACATTGTAATCTATAATTATAGTTCCATATTTTTGAATATAGATCTGATTGGTGGGTGCCATCAGATAAGCCAAGTTGGTACTCAGTTAGGGAGTTGGTGCTCTTTTTAGAATAGGTGCTCTTTAATTAGGGGATTGGTGTCTCCTTAGGGTTAGTAACCCTTAAAATTTTGTAACTAGTGAGATTTTGGACTATGAAGCTTGATTAAAATAGTATATTCTAGCATTTATTCTCACCATGGTTTTTCCCATATTTGGTTTTTCATGTATACATATGGTGTTATGTCTATTTTTGTGTATGTGATCTCTGCATATATTTTTAATCTACATTAAAAGTTTCAAAAAAGGACTAAGTTAGGTCATTCTACTAATTCACCCCCCCCTCTCAGTATATAGTTGTGTTCCAATAATTGGTATCAAAGCCCTAAATTCCATAGAAGAAGCTTAACAAGCTCAGGTAGATCTTGGATGGTGAACACAAATGGCTAGTCAAGAATGCTCTTCCTGAAACAAACCACCTCTCTTTGATGGATCAAACTATGCATTTTGGAGCATTGGAATTGAAGCATATTTATCTTCATTAGGGTTTGATGTATGGATATTTGTTGTAAATAGATATGTATCTCCTAATACAACTCTTACTGATTAGGCTTCAAAGAAAGCATATGAGAGCAATGCCAAGGCTAAGAATGTTATTCTATCTAGATTTTCTAATTAAGAGTTTGCCAAAGTGATGCATTGTCAAAATGCACAAGATATTTGGAAAACATTTAAAATCATCTATAAATGTGATGATAAGGTAAAATAGGCCAAGCTATAAACATTAAAAAGGCAAGTTTTGTAAAGCCTTAAAATGAAAGAAGAAAGATAAAATTGTAGACTACCTCCTTAGATTAGATGAAATAGTCAATGCAATCAGAGGGCCTTAGATAAGAGATGGAAAGATCCAATCATTATCAAAAAAGGTCCTAAGATCTCTTCCATCAAGGTATGACTCAAAAATCTCTATAATAGAGGAAGTAAGAGATCTAGATAAACTCACTATTGATGAGCTGCAATGGAACATTTATAGCCTATGAGATGAGAATAGGAGAAATAGTATTTAAGAAGAATCTAGATTAGGCATTCCCCTTTACATGG
>JARHVA010010777.1:112500-129947 GCA_037957365.1 Torreya grandis | reverse complement strand
TATACACTAAATCTACATATATAAGCTACATTGCACTCACATAAGATTAATTCTACATAAGCATTAAACTGAAATCAATCAAAACTAATACACAATTAATTATCTAAATGATGAAACATCAAAGACATACTTATACTAACAATTCAAACAATGCATATTATTAGTTTTATCTATCATTTTGTCTATATTTGTTCTATTTTTTATTCTATCATCTCCCAACACCTCTATCTGCACCATCCTCTCCAATGGGATTCTTCCTCTATCATGCTCTAAGGGATGAATCTCTCCTAAACCAAATTCATGATAAAAAATGTAGTTAGCCTGTAAGATCATGATATATATATATATATATATATATATATATATATATATATATATATATATATATATATATATATATATATATATATATATATATACTACTATAAAAATTAATAAACATGATCATAATGAAAATAATATACAAATACAACTAACTCATAATAATAAAATCATGAAATCAATGTAACATACAACTATCCCATAACAACATATGATTTATAGCCTAGTCATATAGTAATTAATCAAGTTACCAACCATAATAATCCATAGATAATTAGGTAAATTAGCTTAGTGAGAAATTAGGATGTGGAATTTTTACACTTAATGTTGTTCATTATCCCAATGACACTTATTCAAACACTAGTTCTAAATTAAAAACATTATTCAATAGAAAAAATAACATAGTATGTATCATCAAATCAAGCAAACAA
Source organism: Torreya grandis (assembly GCA_037957365.1). NCBI lineage: Eukaryota > Viridiplantae > Streptophyta > Pinopsida > Cupressales > Taxaceae > Torreya > Torreya grandis. The sequence goes on along the minus strand of JARHVA010010777.1, from coordinate 129,195 downwards.
ATGTGAAAATGGCACATACAACTTATCATAGTCCTATCAACTAGCACTATCCTAAGAGTATTGGTCCCATAAGACCTTGCACTATGACACTTCTCTATTATGCAAAAAATGTTTTTGAGTGTCAATTATTTTTATTTGTTTACCATGACCACCTCAAGATCTAGAACCTTCAAATCATTCCAATTCAACACATATGAGAGATCAACTATATACTTTTATGATGATAAGATACATGGAATACATTATGAAAATAGATTTGAGGATTATGGCAATGCAAGTCTCTATGATATAGGATTGACCACTTCTAAAACCTCAAAGGGTCCCACATATATCAATGAATGTTTAATTGACTTTCCAAATTTTATCAATGTCTTCTGAAACTTAACCTCCAAGAACACTTTATCGCCTATTGAAAACTACCTAGTTGTTATCTTTAGATCAGCGTAACTCTTCTATCTAAAATTAGCCTCAACCGACCTCTAACTGATTGATCTAACTTGATCTTCTATTTTTTAAAGCATATCAGGACTAAAGACTACCCTATCTTCTAATTTATCCCAACTAATTAATGTCTTTCATATTTTTACATATAATTATTCAAACAGTACCATCTTCAAAGATGATTGGTATGAGTTATTTTAAGATGAATCAACCAATGGAAGGTACTCTTCTCACTTATATTACTGATCCATGCAATACATATGAAGGAGATCCTTTAACACCTTATTAATTCATTTAGTCTGATCATCATTCTATGGGTAATATGTAATGATGAAGTTTAGTTGCATACACCAAGATGAATCTAGAGTTAACCAAAACCTATTCAGATCATGATCTAAAATGTTCTTCTCTATAAATCCATGCAACTAATATACTTCCTTTATGAATCTATTTTCAAGAGTAGGTGCATCATTTATCAAATTTCTTGGTATAAGATGAGTTACTGTGGTTAGTTTGTCAACTACAACCAAGATCATTTCATATTTAGTTTGTGATAATGGTAAACCATGGATAAAATCCATATTGATCACATGCCACTTCCATTTTGGTATGCCATGTAGATACAACAATCTAGCATGAAGCACACATTTAGTTTTCACGTGCTGACATTCTAGATAATGTGACACAAATTCCATTACATATTTATTGATTTCCTTCTAGAAATAATATGCTCTAATGTTAGTCATGAGATTAGTTACTCCTAGATGTCATAAATATAGGGCATTGTGCAACTCATTTAGCATTTTGATTCTCAGATTATCCCTATTTTCTATATACATCCTTCCATTATATCACAAAAGACCATCATTTTCTACTTTGAATCCATTATACCTAGGATTCTAGGCATTTTAAGATAATTTTTGCATGACTTGATCATAGAATTCAACTCCTAGAGATAATTTGATCACTTGATCCCTGAAAGTACTCCTAGTAGTATCCATTAATGATATGTACCTCCTATGATGTATGTCATCATCTACTCTATTTTCTTTGACATTTATATAATTGATATTGAAATCATAATTAGATAATAACTCTAACCAATGCCTTTGGAAAGAATTCAAATTTGGTTGGGTGAATATGTACTAGAGTCCAAAGTTATTAGTATTGAGCTCAAATGGTTTTCTCAATAAATAATGCCTCCAAAATTACAAAACATGAACTATTGATTTAAGTTTTAGGTAATGAGGTGCATAATTCACCTCATAAGGTTTTAGCTTCCTTGATTCATAGGCTACCACTATACCATTCTCTATAAGGAATACTCTAATTCCATCCCTAGATGAATTTGTGATCACTAAAAAATGACCATTCAGATCAAGAACTCTTAGCACTGGTGCTGAATTAAGCCTCCTTTTTAATTCTTGAAAATCTACTTCACATTTTCTAACTAGATAAAACTTTTATTCTTCCACTGCATGAGGTAATCATATTATATATCTTGGAAAAATTTGAAATGAATTTCATGTAATAACCTACTAATCCCATGAAAATTATTATCTCATGGACATTATTTGGTGTTGGCCACTCCATAATGGATCTTATCATTGATGCATCTACTAAACCAACATCTACGTAGATAGTATGTCCTAGAATTCACATTTTTTGGAAAAATTCACACTTAGATAACTTGGTGTACAACTTATGCTGTCACAATCATTTCAAAACTATTTTTAGATGTTGATTATGTTCTTATTCATATTTAAAACATATAAGAATGTCATCTAGAAAGACTAAAACAAAATTATATAGATGATCTCTAAACACATTGTTCATGAGATTCATAAATGTTGTAGGAGCATCTATCAACCCAAATGAACTCAGAGTGACCATATTCAGTTATAAACATTATCTTTTGAATATATTCATCTTTAATCCCTAGTTGATGATATGCTGCTCTAGGATCAATCCTAGAAAATAACATTTCTCATCACATTTGATCAAAATGATCATGTATATGAGCTAGCGGATACCTATTTTTGATAGTCACCTTATTCAAAATTCTATAATCAATACAAAGGTGAGGAGTACCATACTTATTATTGGTCAAGATAACTAGTGCACCTCATGGTAATACACTTGGTCTGATCAACCCTTTTCTTAATAACTCCTAGAGTTGAGCCTTTAGTTCAACTAATTCAGTGGTTGTTCTCTTATATGGTGATTTAGACTTTGGTTTTGATCTAGGTATGATATTAATAATGAAATCAAATTCACATTAGAGAGCTAATCTTGGTAATTCCTCTAAAAACACATCATGAAAATTGCTAAAAAAGGATAATATTCAATTCATGGTTCTTTAATTTTCTCCATTTCATTTCTCTTGATGATGAGTGTTTGGTACCCTTTTCCTTGAGCCTTCCATAGTTACATTGCATAAATATGCTTAAGCCTCAACTCCCTTTTCTTACCCTATTAACACTCTATTGAATAAGATATCTCACACTCAACCTTCATCAGGTAGCATTCAAACTTGGATTTATTCTTTATAAGCTAACTAACTCATAGGATTGCATCATATGACCCTACTAGTGTTTCATAAACATTTACTAATATTATTAATTCAAGAAACCTAATTTCATATTCAACTAAACACTTGTCACATTTTACATTTGACTTATTCTCATATTATTCTAACTATGCATTTTTCATTACTCCAACTTTTATAGATAACTTAATTAGTATTATAGGAGCAATAAAACATTCTATAGCCCCTTTATATATCAAAATAGAAACTAGAAGTTAAAACAAAATACCAAATAGTTTTATACATGAAGCTTGAAATTCAACTTACTAATTATCAACTATTATATGAATACGTTGCTAAAATGTTCCTTGATGAGGACCAAAAAATAGGTTCCTTGACTTATCCTAGGTACACTAACGAGAAAAATGGTCACCTCCATAAATGAAGCAACCCATATGTGGTCCCATCTTGTTAGACTATTAGTTTCCCTTAAAAATACCTTTGAAACCTATTGTCACTTGAACTTTCACCTAATGAGGAGATGGGATAATCTTCTCCTCATTTAAGTGAGATAATGGAACCACCTCAAGTCTATGGATATCCCTATTAGGAGGTGGATCTCTAGATTAGGGGATAGTTCCCCTTGATATATTAGTAAAGTAAAAATCCTAGTAATAAACTTGGGGATGAAAAGGGATAGAGATAACATGAAATTAAACCTATTATATGGAGGTGATACACTAAATTATTTTCTCTACTCATACAATTGACATGTAATTGGAACCAAGAACAAATTAAATATACACTTCACTCAATATCAACTCTCTCTCTCACATCAATGCTTCCACACGGGATCTTGGAGATAGTATAGGTTAGGAGGAATTAGGAAATATGGATTCTAAGACAATCTATTAAATGATATGTTAAATATAATTATAACCTCACTTGACACTTCTTATTGACTTATAAGATAGAGATCATAACGCACTAGGTACTAGTAAGAGTACATGTGAAGGTAAATAGACATCACAATTACACAAGAATAAACACTATAATTTAGACTTAGTAAATTATTATGAGGTAAAATTACTTATATTTACTGATTTGAGTCATAATTTTGGAAGGGATTTGCCATACCCAATAGAGAGATCCATACAATAGCCAAGAAGGCTCCATTTATAGAAGAAATGGGAAGAGATAGAGAATGGGATTCTAAGAGTCATAGAAACATGTGTCAACAAGTAAAATATTAGTTGCAATTACATAGGAGAGAGAGATGGGATGATCCATGTAGCTATAAGAGTTACAAGTATCATTTGAAGTCATTTAGGACCTTCAAAATGGCTAAGAAATTCCTTTATATGCATATAAAACTACCCCTCATGATTGGACTTCCAAAACTATCTTATAGCTACAACTTAAAAATTATAATGAATGTTATGATTAGGAGGGTTTATTATCATGTACTCACATGCTTTGGGGAGGCTCCTGATAATCCCTAATATTCTATCTATGAACCATCATCCAATATGGTCTCAAAGTAGCCATTCCCCTTCACCTCTCACACTCGGCACCTAAAATATATTAAAAAAAATATGATATATAAAAGGAGAGAAATGACAATTTTCTTAAGTTTTTGTTGCATCAATTTCAAGAAACAAGCCTTAAAAGGGTTACCAAATGAAGATTTACCTTTTTCTCTAAGTCTTCCTTAGCTGGCTCACTGGACTAGCTAAAAGAAGAAATCTGGTACACATAATTAAGATTTTTTATACCTAATTTAATGACAATGAAGACTTATAAAAAATAATAATCCTTCCTCCAATGTTAATTTGGTCTCCTAAAAGTTCACCATGCCTGTAAAACACATAAAATGGTCAAAATAAGCCCTATTTTACTCCATTCCATATATGTCCATATAATACAATTCCATGGACATGATCTTGATGAAGTTGGAAATAACTTATCTTTTACACTCATGGTCATATTCATCTTGGAAGTACTTCTAGCTTGATTTCTACCATCAGGGCACAAAATAGGGTATAAAAGGGTTTTAGAGTGATTAGCCCTCTTAGCCTTTGTTCATAAGGTTTTCACATTGAAATTATTATCAAATTACACTTTTGTCTTCTTAAGGACCCCCTCCAACTTCCTTAAATAGCTCCAAGTCCCATGCAAAATTATATGAAAAATCCATACACTTGAAGGTGACCAATTGAGTTAATTTTGCATAATTAATATGGGTTGAGCACATTCTAAGCCAAATGATGGATTCTGGGTAGATATGATAAAAAAAAGGTTTTAACACATCTGAATATTCCCTATAAACACTCTCCCATCATTATAATGTCTGTCTTTGACATAGAAATAAGTTGACCATTGCTTTGGAAACATGTCTAGACCATGCCAATGGGTCTACTTGCCATTTGAGACTCAATCTGACCCTCTAATGGTTTAATCTACATTTTTATATATTAAAAATATATGATATACCTATATAAACATTAATCAATAAATTTTAAGGCATAAAAAAGGTAAAAAAAACACATGACCCCATATTTAGCTTGTAGGCTTAAGGATTCCCTTCACCCATGACTACAACCCTCCTTGGTTAAAGCATATTATTTGGTTTCAGACCATGTAACAAGTTTTTTTTTTTAATTTTATTATGTCTCCTCCATATTATCCAATCACCATTTTTTCTTTGTTTTCTTTCTAGTCCATTATTTCAAAATTTTCTCCAAAATTGTCACCTTCATGCATGCTAAAACCACCTCAACTCTGAGATACAATATAAAAGGGTTTACCTATTATATTATAAAATATGATTATTTTATAATTTCCTAAGGGTCCAATGGATACTATGTAATAAATTTGGGCTTCTATCTCCTCCATTTGACACTTCAACTCTTCAAAATCCCAAGGCAGACTTTTAGGGCTAGGGAACCTATGCGGGTAGGTAGGGTTTGGCTTGGTTTAGGTAATTAAAGGGTGTTATTTGAGCTTTGTTTGGTCATGTATTATTACCTCATGATTATCATGATTCATTAAAACCATACCTAGTCTATTTTCCCCTCTAACCCCTTCTTGTATCATTGGAAACCTAAACTAGGCTACCTACTCAAAGGAAAAGAAACCCTGCTCCAGGCCTAGCTGTAGGTGATTTGGGCTTAGATTTGGCCTTAGGAACACAAATACACACTTTATATTATGTTTTAAATATAATTTATTTTGTGTTTCATCATTTCTCTAAGCCAATCTCAATCTTTTACACCTATTTACCCTTCACTCCCAAAACTAGGCTCTGCTTATTTAGGACTGAGACAGTCCCTTCAAATATGCCTATAGGTCTAGATTCAACCTTGTTTGATGTTTTTGGGACTCAAATTAATTATACATAGGTCATAATACCACCCTCATTCTCATATTCAATTTAAAAATCTTCAAACCCTATCAACTTCCATGTTAAGATCCTTAGTCTAGAATATATTGCTTGACTATGTTTTATTGATCTCTAAGCCTATTTTAGGTTATCTGGAGGTTTTTTTAGGATGATAAGGTCACAAAAAACTTTTTAAGGTCTCTAAAATATTTTTCAAACCATTATTTTATCTTGAAACCACCATCAGTGGTCAAAACAACAAATCTCATTCCTTGTTCTTTAGGCTCATTCTTGTATCCTTGTCTCAGTCCACACAAGTGCTATAGGTCACTATGGGAAACTTTGACCTCTCCATTTATTACATGATTCTTTTAAACTATTTTATGACCAATCCTTAAAAAACTAGTTGTAGGTGCAATTATACCCTATTATACAGAGATAGTATAGGACTAATAGGTCATTATAACCAGTTGTGCCCTCTCTCAAGGAATTTTTTTTTTATTTGAATTTTTGAACATTTTAAGTTGTTTACCCTCGTTATACATGGTATAGGACTTATCAAATGCATTTTAGGGTGAACACTCCTTGAAAATCTTGTAGATGTCACTGTTAACTTTCAGTAGGTTTCTTGACAACTTGGAAGAGTTCAAATTACACCTTCCACTTAACCTTTAGATCCAATAATTTTAATTTTTTCTCTAGGTGAATATTTATATAAGGCCAAAAAAAAAAGTGATGAAAAATTCATCTACCATGGCAAATATTAATCCATAAAAACTCTAGAACCTTTGTTTTCCACATTTGAGGACTGAGAGCCTAAAATGAAGATGACATTTCCTGAAGTGAAAACTTGTTTGTATATCATTATATCTCTTCATGGCATGAAAATCATGGATCTTTGGGAATTTTATGTCTCAAAATGTATTATACTATGTATTCCAAGATCTGTCACATCTGTATAACCTCTTGAACCAAACGCAAACTGACTGAAGGTGATAAGGTAGTAAACAAGGGTAAGATGAGTAATTTATCCTTGAAAGAGTACTAATTAGAATTATCAAAAGGTTATTACATTAAATATATTTTAAAACATGCACTTCAATCATATTATCACTACCATGAAGCTCTCTATATATTGAAAAACATAGGACTTACACCCTTCTTTGTATCTTCAAGAAACAAGCACCATTTGAAATGTCCTTTTAACAAAATGAGAAGTGAAGTGTTAGATTTTGGTAATAACATGGAGAGATATTTATTCCAGCCTAAAAATACCCCATCAAGATCACACAGCTCCATGGACCTCTGAAAACCTAAAAAAAGATGCATAAATATACCCCTCTCGAGTGCAATTCTATAAAAGGTTTCTTGGATTGTTAAAAATTGTTCATAAAGGAGGAGAAACCAAAACATAAGATCTTATTATTAAAATTAAGTACACTTAAATTAAAATGAACCTATAGAATCACTCCCCCAACTCCACCTGTACCTTCCATACCAAGTGCTTGAAGTTGATTTTCCTTTGCATGCCAAGAGGAATGGAAGAAAAATGAGTTAAAGATGTATATTTTTAAATTATACTTGAAATTAAAATGTGGAAATTGGTGTGGGTAGGTGAAAAGACACCTCACCAACATTTTTAGCTCAAGATCAGGTCATGGGGACCGTACAAGTGCCCCAAAAGTCCTAGAAACAAGGAGAAACTCCCATTTTCTAACTATAATTAAATCTTGGACTATCACACACCTTAATATGAAATTATATGACCTCTCCTATTTTAACCATATCTTGGTGACAAGTTGATCACTTAAACCATCCTTACAAGTCCTCTTTCTTAGCTCAAAAGTGGGCCCATAAGGCATTTTTTGCATATTGAATATGGTAGATATAATTAGATGACTTACATATATCCTAGATCACATTAAAAACCATATTAGGAATAGATAAATATTTTTTTATGAATATGAATAGGTTTGACCATATTTGACTAGGGTTGACTTTCATTGACTTGACTAGTACAAAGGGCTAGACATTAGTCCAAGGCTAGGTCAGGGATAAGTAAATATCTATATCAAAATGAAATGCCTATAGGATATGGATAAAGTTATACAATGTTTAAAAATGTAGGGGTTGACTCAAATTTTACAAAAGATCAAATTTGGTCAACAATTTTGGCAACTCCTAGGGGTAACATGCTTGTCTATGTTAGAAACTAGTAGCCTTATCCAACCAAGGGCCAATGGAGTCAATGTATTATTGAAGATGACTAACAAGGATAGTAATTCTACTTAAAAAACACACAAAGGGAAAGAAAAACACACAATAAATGCAACAAGTCACAAAAAGAGACACACTTGTGATACTAAACACTTAGGGAAAATAAGACACAACTAAAAATAAACAAATATGTACATTCATCTTGATCATACCTCCCTTATTGGATCAAAAGGGAAGTATCTTAAGCCTCCTTCTTAACTACATGACTAAGGATACCAAGAATGCTTTTTCTTAGATGGGGTGTTAGATGACTCTTGCTTCCTCTTTGCTCTTTGTCTTTGTTCATCAGCTAATGGAGTCATCTCCCATACATTCTCAAAATAGGAAAGGTCCTCTTCAACATTGAAGCATGCTTCAAATTGATATTCCTTCATCTTGCCATGACAAATTTATGTATCCATGCATGGAACAACTTTTTGGAAACTAATTTCTCTTTAAAGGATCTCATCATCCTTCACAATGGTCATAATTTATTCAAACTCTTCAAAGGGCATTATATCATGACCATGTGTAACTATTACTTTCTCACATTCTTCTTGGAAGTTGGTGGATATATATTCATAAGAGGTTTTTGAATCAAACTTCAAATCATCTTTAAAAAACCTAAGATCATCATAAATTACCTCATTATGATCTAGGCTCTTTTCATGATGTTGTTTGTCAACACATACCTGCTCGCCATCATCTTGGACTTATTTTTTAGGAGTTTGGTCTTCTCATGTTCCTCATACTCCTTGAACATTTGAACATAGATCTGTCACATGTCCCCCTCTTGAGAGATAACTTCTTGATTACCATGGCTAGTAACTAGCTCCAAGGAACTTGTAGGCTCTTTATGGGCCTCAGTTTTACTACATATTCTCTCAAAAATCTACTATAGATCCTCATCTTGTGACTAGCCTACCTCATGAAAAGGAGAAACAACAAAGACCTTTTCCTCTGATTCTTTGGGGTCCAAGAGAACCTCTTTCAAGACTTCTTCTTCAACACAAGGAGGATTTTCTTCCTTCTCTTCAAAACCTACAATTAGCCAATCTTTCTCTTCAATCCAATCTGAGATTTCAATCTCATCTTCCCTCTTAGTGATGTCAAAATTAGTTCTTTAAAAAATAGGGAGTTTGGCCAAAGAGGATTCCCAAGAAACAACACAATTTTCATCATTAGAGGGGCAACCTTAATCAATTAGAGGAGAGGGGAAAATGAATTCAATAGTTTTCTGAGGAGGGTTGGGAGGGAGTTGAATGATTTTAGGTTTCTCTCTCATATCAACTTCTCCACCTACGCATGATTTTTTCTTCTCTTCTCTAGCTACCAACACCTCTTTCCATCTTGGGAAGGTGGGCTCAAAGGTGTCTTCATGGGGATGAGGGGATAGTAAAGGAGTGTATGATATATTTACAAAACATAAAGTCCCTTTGGGGTTGGAATCTTGATGAAAACTTAGGCAGGTGGGCTTTGAGAGTTCACCTTCAATTTCCAAGATGGATTGTATCGAAACTTGATTGACCAATTCAAGATCCCTTTCAAGATGAGCTTTAAAAGATAAAACCTCTTTCTTACTATGTCCTTAAAATGTACCAACCTACTCCACCATTATATCCTCCTTCCCTTAGCTAATTTATTGAATGGGTTTCCAGAAGGAGAAGTTTTGGGGAATAGACAAAGATTTTGGGACACTTTGAGGCTACCAAGGTGGAGTTAGTTCATGAGCTCCCAATCTTTCTTATAGATGCAAGATCAAGACAAAAATATTAAGCATCTCATTAGAAGGAGATGTCCAACTAGATTTATCTATAGGTATCCACTCCATTTTGATTTTTTTTAAACATTCCTTACATTCCTAATACAAACACTAGGAATGACTTGGCCATCTCCATATCTAGTGTCAAGGTTTAACATGTAGTCTTGATAGCCAATATTTTTTTTTTGAGACTAGTAATAGTATGATTTGGAGATGGACCAGGCGGACTATGTGGAGTATAATATGGGGAGGATTGATTATAGTAAGCATAAGGCTCATGACAAGGTTGAACAAGAACTTTTTCACAATTCAGAGGAATAGGTAGCATAGGGTAAGTTTTACCCACTTGTGTTAGGACAAATTACACATAAAAGTAATCCATGAATTGTGATAAGTATATAGAGAAAGAAACACTTCAATAAGAATACCAAAAATTATTTACCAATAGATTCATACATGAAGTCACCATTGGTGTTTAGCAAACTTGCCTCTAAAAGTTGGTATCTTGAGAAGAACACCAAAACTTCTCAAGGAATGGAATTTTTGTCTCATCAGGCCTACCAAAAACCATTGTCACTTAAACTTGCACCCAATCAAGATATGGTAAAATCTTCTCCTCATTCATGTGAGACAATGGAACCACCTCAAGGCTGTGGGTATCCCTATTAGAAGGTGGATCTCTATATTAGGGGCTAACTCCCCTTGATGTATCAGTAAAGCTTAAATCTTACTACTAAAATTGGGGATGAAAAGGGATATTGGTAACATAAAATTAAACCTATTATATGGAGGTGATACACAAAACTATTTTCTCTACTCATACCTTTGACATGTACTTGGAACCTAGAATAATTTATATATACACTTCACTCAATATCAACTCTCTCTCTCACATCAATGCTTCAACATGGGGTCTAGGAGATAACATAAGTTAGGAATACTTAGGAAATAGGCATTATAAGATACTATATTTAATGATATATTAAATATACTTTCATCCTCACTTGATATTTCTTATTCACCTATAAGAAAGATATCATAACGTACTAGGTACTAATAAGAGTACATGTGAAGGTAAATGGACATCACACTTGCACAAGACTAAAAACTATAATGCACACTTAGTGAGTTATTATAATGAGGGAAAAGTACTTGTATTTATTGATTCAGAGAACAATTTTGGTAGGGCTTCGCCATCCCCAATAGAGAGATCCATAAAATAGCTAAGAAGGCTCCATTTATAGAAGAAATATGAAGAGATAGAGAAGGGGAGTCCAAGAGTCATAGGAACATGTGTCAATAACTAAAATATCAGTTATAATTGAATAAAATAGATATATGTGGAAATAAATGTAGCTAAAAGTTTTACAAGTGTCATTTTAAATCATTTAGGACCTGTAAAGTGGTTAAGAAACTCATTTTCATGCATATAAAACTTCCCCTCGTGATTGGACTTCCAAAATTATCATATAACTATAAATAAACAAGTTTATTATTTTTATTATTAGGAGGAGTTACTATTAGGTCCTCACATGCATTGGGAAGGCTATTGATCATCCATAACATTTTGGCCATGCACCATCATCTAAGATAGTGTCAAAATATCCCCTTTCCCTTCACCTCTCGCACTTGGCAGTTAAAATATCTTAAAAACTATAATATGATCAGTAAAAGGAGAGGATTTAAATGTGTCCTAAGTTTCCATGGCATAATTTACAAGAAGCAAGCCTTAAAAGGCTTACCAAATAAAGATTTATCATTTTTTCTAAGTCTTCCCTAGTTGGCTCACTGGACTGGCTAGAAGAAGAGAGTTGGTAGGAACACTTAAGAGTTGAGATAGCTGATATAATTACCATTATTACATAAAAAAATTCCTAACCTTCCCTCCAAAAATGATTCACCATGCATGAAAAAACACAATAAATGGTCAAAATTAACTCTATTTGGCCTCATTCCATAAGTCCATACAATGAAATTCCAAATACGTGATCCTAATGAAGTTAAAACCAACTTATATTTTAAACCCATGGTAAAATTAATCCATTTTGAGGTACTTATATCTTGATTTCTACCATTAGGTCACAAAATAGGATTTAAGAGGCTTTTAGAGTAATTCGCCCTCTTAGCCTTTGTTCATAAAGGTTTGACATTGAAATTATGATCAAATTACACTTGTGGCTTCTTATGGACCCCTTAAAAGTTCCTTTAATCTATCCAAGTTGCATGCAAAGGTATATGAAATTTCCAAACACTTGAAGGTGACTATTTGATTTGATTTTGCACAATTAGTAGAGGATGAGCACAACCTAAGCCAAATTATGGCTTCTTGGTGGATCTCCTAAAAAAAGGGTTGTGACACCTCTATATATTCCCTATAAACACTCTCCTATCATTTTAATGTCTCCCTTAGATATAGAAAGAAGTTGACCCTTGCTTTGGAAACATGTCTAAACCTTGCCAATGGGTCTACTTACCATTTAAGACTCAATCTGACCCTTAAATGGTTTCCGCTACCTCCTGATAGATTAAAAATATATGATATACCTATTAAAATAGTAAATCAACCAATTTTAAGGCATGTAAAAGGTCAAAAAATCACATGATCCTCAATTCGGTTCTTAGGCTTAAGGATTCTCTTCACCTATGACTACAACCCTCCTTGGTTAGAGCATCCTGTTTGGTTCCAGACCACCTATAAAGTTGTTTTAAAATTAATTAGGTCCCCTATATATTATCCAATCACCATTTGGCCCTTGTTTTCCTTCTGGTGCATTATTTAACATCTGCCCCAAAATTGTCACCTTCATACACGCTAAAATAACCCCTACTCTGAGACAAAACAAAGAGAGTTTTAAATTTTATATGATCAAATATGATAATTTTATAATTTATTATGGGTCTCAAGGATACTCTATAGAAAATTTGGGCTTCTATATCCTCCATTTGACACTTCAACTCTTCAAAATCCCAAGGTAGAGTTTTAGGGGTAGGCACCCTATGAGGGTAGACAAGGTTTGGCTTGGTTTAGAGAATTAAAGGGGGTGCTTTGAGATTTTTTTGGTCATCTATGGGTCCCCCATGCTTATAATTATTTTTTAAAACCATCCCTATTCTATTTTCCCCTCTAACACCTTCTTGTGTCCTTGGAAACCTTGCTTCAGGCCTAGCTATAGGTGATTTGTGTTTAGATTTGGCTTAAAACATAAAGACACACCCTATATTATATTTTCAAGATCATGTAAGTGGTTTTTCATGGTTTATCTAAGACAATTTCAATCCTTTACACCTATCTACCCTTCATTGCATTATTTAGGACTGAGATAGTCCCTTCAAATCTTCCTATAGGTCTAGACTCAAGCTTGTTTGATGTTTTTGGGCCTCATATTCATGATACCTATGTAATTAGACCACCCTAACTATTTTAATAAATTTTAAACTCTTAAAAACCTATAAAATTCCATGTTAAGGTCCTCAGTCTAGAATATGCTACATGACTGTGTTTTTCGGATCTCTAAGCCTGTTGTAGGTTATCCTGAGATTTTTTTAGGGTGATAAGGTCCCCAAAACCTTTTCAAGGTCCATAAAAAAGTTTTAAAACTATATTTCTATTTTTAAACCACCTTGAGTGGTCAATATAACACATGTCATGCCTTGTTCTTAGGCTTGTTCTTGTATCACTATCTCAGTCTATAAAGGGGTTGTAGGTCACTATGGGAAACTTTGACTTCTCCATTCATGATTGGATTGTTATTAAAAAAAATTCCAAGTGATTTATATAATTAAACTTGAAATATTTCAAACAATTTTGAATTTGGAAATATGACCAATGCTTAACAAACTAGTTGTAGGTGCAATTCTACCCTGTTGTACAGACAATGTATACGCCTAATAGGTCACTACAACTAGGCCTAATAGGCATAGTTTCTCTAGGTGAATAGGTATATAAGGCCAAAATGAAAAAAGTTATGAAAAATTCTTCTACTATGGAAAATATTAATCCATAAAAACTCTAGAACCTTTGCTTTCCATATTTGAGGACTGAGATCTTAAAATGAAGATGGCCTTTCTTGTAGTGAAAAATTGCTTGTATATCATCCTAGCTCTTCATGACATGAAAATTATAGATCTTGGGGAATTTTAAGGCTAAAAATGTATTATACCATGTTATCCAAGATAGGTCACCTCCATACAACCTCTTGAACCAAACACAAACTGACTGAAGGTGACAAGGCAACAAACAAGGGAAAGATGAGAAATTTGGCCTTGGAAGAGTACTAGTTGGACTTCTCACATGAGGATTACATGAAAGAGATTTAAAAAAATTAAATTCAAGCATATTATCACCACCATGAAGCTCCCTATATTTTGGAAAACACAGGTCATGTACCCATCTTTTCAACTTAATAAACAAGCACCATTTGAAATCTCCTTCTAAGACAATGAGAAGTGAAGTGTTACATGTTGAGAATATCATGGAGAGAGCTTGATTCCAGCCTATAAATACTCCATGAATATCACATATCTCCATGAACCATTTTAAATCTCCGTTTTGGTAAATAGAAGGATAAAAATTTGATAGTGAACTCATTAATTCCTCGAGTTCGAATTGCAACTCTTATACCACAATGTAACATCCCCACTAAAATTTACTAGAATAATGTAATGTAATTTTTTTAAAAAATTTAGTTCCACATATTCTTTTATTATATTTCACCTCAAGAATGTAATCAATGACCCTAGTATAACACACTAAGTATGTTAACCATAAAATAAACATATAACATCTATTAGTTACTGATCACTAACATCATATGAAACATTACATAACTATATATAGAAACTAATTAAATATTTCCAATGATGGATAGTATAATGATACAACGATTATTTTCGATGTATAAGTGATTAAATAATTACATATATTTAAATAATAATGTTTCAATAATAAATACAATAAAAGATACTAGGCTCGACAGAGCATGAGTCTCACAAAATCTAGTATCTATGATAATATTAATTGTAGTCTCCAAATAGTTACTATTGTAGAGAGCGAGAGCATAATCTAAGTGATTTTACACGCCAAACATGGACCATTGATCCCCCATACAATCTTCTAGTTAGGGAATGACCCTCCCTTTATACATTGGTAGATAATGATGGTACGAGAATCTAGAGAGACAAGTTAGTCCCTGTGTGCTGTAATATATCAAATACATGATGTGTACCACAAATAAATATATTGTAACATGATATCTCAAAAACATGTAAATCATAATTATGAATTATAATGTTTAACTAAAAATTACTTTGGATAAAGTTTTCATACAATTAATGTTCTTTAATATTAGTCAAATTCATACACACCAATTGATTGGATTAACTTCATCTAACATTGGTGATGTTAAGTAAGCTAATGAAGTTAATATCACCACCTATTTCATACCATTAATTTATATTTGGTTAATATAAATATAACCAATAGATTCAAATAGACTACTTTTTATTAGTAGGCATAAAACATGCTAAATACAAGAATAATCAAAATACATATATTTAGTCCATCAAACCAATGCAATGAATCTCATATATATTATTTAATTCATAAATAATAATTATAAATATAATCTATACAAATTGGGTATAATTTATACTTATGCTCTATGTTTCTAATTTCTGTAAGTAATTCAAATGTAGTACCATCTATGGAAAATAACAATATTACAGTTATAATATCCATGTACACATTTATGAATTATAAATAGCTAGTCATAATAATTTTAGATATCAAATATGTCATAAACAAATTATTATCTCAAGAAAAACATAATCTTTCATTTATACAAATTGTTGTACTTTTAGGAGGTTGTATGCATATACTCATAGTGTCATATCCCTCAATATTTTTTGTCTTAATTTAAGAGTCAATAAAACCATAATTATAAGTATACATCCCAATGTACAAATATATGTTATATATGTGTATGAATACCTAAGTTGTGTGTGTGTGTGTGTGTGTGTGTGTGTGTGTGTGTGTGTGTGTGTGTGAATAACTTAGGTACACACACACACACACACACACACACACACACACACACACACACACACACACACACACACACACACACACACACACACACACACACACACACACACACACACATGCACTTTAACAAATGCATGCATCATATGTAATACATAATATATTTGTTAATGTATACAAATATTGTTCTATCATACTAAAAGTAATTTTTATTTTCCTTATAGAACTTCATATGATTCAAACAACCCATTATAATTTATCCATTTATGAAATAACAATCAAGATCT
>JARHVA010010777.1:92500-107500 GCA_037957365.1 Torreya grandis | reverse complement strand
TGTGGTGCCACATAGATTCATGTTGTCATCAACACATGTTAAAAATTATAGAATGTCTAAAAAGGTCTAGAAATTATTACAAAAATTCATCCACATAATAGTATAAAGATAAAATGTAGTGATGATTTGTGTTGGACTTGTAGTGAAATGAAAAAAAATGAAAACTATGAGGATATCACATGTAAAAAAATGGTAATGAAATTCAAATTTTCCATCAAACAAGGTGCCTTATAAAGTGAAGTCATAATCTTTGTTGGGTTAGGAATAAACATATGTTTTGAATGTAATGATCTATGCTTTTGGCACATGATGTTTTGTGCACAATACATATTAATATATGCATATTACCATTGAAAGGGCCTAATCAAGAGTTCCATCATTTCAAAAATTATGTTAAATATGAAAGGCATAGATATTATCATTTATGTTATGGATATTTAAGGATATACATACTTATTTACATGGATCTATAATGGTTAATGACTTTCCTATAGTTGTACTTCATGAAAAGATAAAAAACCAACGAAATAATGTTAACAAGCACACACAAACATTATGATTTATTTTCCTACTATCCACACTATATTTTTTCTCCAGTGTTCTTAGTTCCCTATGAGTTATTTTCCCTATACCCCTAATTTTAAATTATTACAACAAGTAATAGATGTATTTATGAACTCCAATTTATAATCATAGATCAAAATTATTTTCATTTTACCACATAGAGTTGTCATGTAGTACATAGAGGTAGTTTTTAAAGTGTATTAGTTTGAGTCATAAATTCTAAGCATGGTAAACACATAGTTATGTTATAGTTGTGAACACATAGTTATGCTATAGATGTGAATACATAGTTTTGAAAGTAGATTATTTTGGATTTTTTTTTTTAATTCTAATGTGATGAATGACCCTGAGCATCATTATATTCTTCATAATTTCAAATATAAAAATGTATAATTTAGTAATTAATACAATATAATATTAATAATATAATAGAAGAAAGACTTGTGAATTTGATTTTTATGTGCCCACAGACTAATAGAGCTATTAATATAAATAAATAAATAATATCTGGCTTACTCTGAAGTAGTTTTTCATTATTACTAAAATCCCCTTTTTTTAGTTCTATGTTATATGTACAATAGCCAAAATAAGATAAAATCTATCCATTGCTTTCATGACTACATTGAAAATATCTCAAGAGTTGATTTTTGAAACTTCTATCATGGGGTTTATGTTGATTTATTTCTATGTCAACAAAATATTAGAAAATTAATATGAACAATTATTACGGGATTCACATTGTTTTATTTCTCTGTGCATAAAATATTAGAAAAATAATGTGAAAGCATATACTAATAATAGGGGAAACCTTAATAAAAATAAACAATACAAAGTAAATAATAATAAATTAATAGGTAAAATATCTCTAAAAATAATACCTAAGGCCATCCATGATGGAAAATCAAATTAGTTTTGGCCATCTATGATGGAAAATCAAACTAGTTCAGACTAAGCCAAAGATGGATGATTGAAAATAAGCCTTGCCTTTTCATTTGCATACACCATATGGATAGCTAAAGCATTATGAATATTTATTTATCATTAAATCCAACAATGAATAAGTTATGAACATTAATATGAATATTTAAGTAAGGACACTGGAAAAATCTTGTAAATAATACAAAGAGCCTCTCCAACTTGGTAACTTATAACTTGTATATAGTCTTTGATGCATTATGTTAAAAAATTGGCATGCCTTTAACTATGGTATTATAAATGTCGATTAAACATTCACATTCCTCTGTTAGATATAGAGATGCATGATAAAATAAATAAATGGGAAGAGATGTGGAGCTATGAAGTTCATTGAATGGTTAAACATGAAAACTATGAATAACATTAACTTGGAATCTTCTTCCTTCCACCTGGGTGTTAGTAGAGATCAAATATGTTCCTCCTTCCACTTGGGTGCTAGCAGAGATCAAATACAAAATACCTTTGAATTCATTGGTTCATTAATTCATATCCTAGCCTCTGGTATGGGATCACGAGATTCCCACAAAACATACCCATACCATCATGTCCAAATTATTATTTCGAATTTCAAATGTTGAAGTTAATGTAAAATCATAAAACTCCTTCCACGACTTGCTAGCATGCATTTTGGAAGGTGATGTAGTGGATCTGTGATGTGGTGTGTCATCGTTATCGATAGACTTGACAAAACTGAATGATATTTGAAAAGACGGTAAAATCACACCATCAATGATAGGAGTCAAATATTTATTTGACTTTTGAATTATTAGTGACATTACTATATAATTTGTGCATGCTAGTTAAGCCCGTCCCTACCAAACGATTACATAATTCCAAGATCAATCTAATAATGACACGTTCATTGGCTTGAATATATAAACTTAATTATTTGATCATATGCATTGAGATTATTAAACGCTTTTAGGTTGCTAAAGCTTAAAGCTAACTTATCTAACATATGACAGATGGTTGTGGAAAATCTACGGTCAATGGCTTTGGAGGCGTATGTGTATTCTAAAGTACTAATAAATGAAAAGTCTTACATATTAAAAAAAATAAGTTGTGTGCATTAGTATTGACTGAGGTGTGAGTAAGAAAAAGAGTAGTAGCGTAAATCAAAACTAAATATAATGCGAGGGAGACATCCGGTTATATCTAGACAGGACAGGGACACAGAGAGAGACAAGATAGAGGATGAATTGTGAAAGCTTCGTTGCTTCATAAAATGGTGATCTGGATAACATTAAAAACCTGCACTAGACATCGTTGCAAGGGAAGGACATTTAAATATTGTTGAGTGGATTGTTAATAATGTGAAAGGTGTGCGGAAGAAACAATGAGTATGGGGATACAGCTTTGTATGAAGCTCCCAAAGGAGGGAATCCGGAAATAGTGAGGATTCTGCTCCGCCATAACAAGTGTTCTGCTTCCAAAACATAATCACTTGGGAGAGACGCCTCTGCTAATAGCTTGCGAGTGTGGTCACCTCGAAGCAGCCAATCTTTTGGTGGACGCCACGCTATATTATCTTATTATTTGGCTAACCAAAAATCGCCGAACATGTTTTGATGTGGCTGCTTATGCAGGGCATCTCGGTAATTTTTGTTTTTTTCTCCATTAAACTTTTGTAGACTGTATTTTCGGATATCATTTACAAAATTTAGGTTTGTTTCTAAACCAAATTATTTCATCTAATTGTCTGAAATATAATATTTTAATGAATCGAATGCAGATATAGTGAAGATGTTACTTGGAAAGTCCAATGGGATATCGGAATACGTAGTGAAGTTATTACATAGCATGTCCAATGGGATATTGGAAGTTGTATCTGGTCCTGATTTCAAAAATCTCTTGAGGTTTTCAGATGGGAGTCCTCTTCGCACAGCCGTCCTTGGAGGACATGTTTGCATTGTATGTGAAATCCTAAAATCTTCAAACCGGGAGAATTTAAGTCTACGCTTTTCTATAAATTGTATGTTTATGCGATTCTACACATCAATGTTTGAACTACAACTAATTAACAGTGATAGCAATATATGCAAAGGATAAATCTAAATGGAAACAAAGTACATGTTTTCATCTCAAGATGGCCATCATCGCCATACAAAGCCTTTATTATATTTAACATATTTTAAAACGGTAATAAAAGGAAAAGAATCCATTCATCTTCATAGAGAGAACATAAATTGAAGTTGAAACTAGAATATAGCGTACATCTCTTGTAAGAATTAAATAAAATAATTTCCACATGTAAGAAATTAAAATTTTCATATCTTTCGTCTCACAATTTTACATTAAATTTTTTTCCTTCTTTAGATTTCATTGCTTTTATGTTTGTAAAATACTTCAATTTTTTCCAATCACTGAAAATTATGTTTAATTCATATATATATATATATATGAAAATGTATGTATGTGTATGTATATATAAATAAATAAAATAATGTATATATGTGTGTGTATAAAAAGTAATGTTAAAACAATTTTAAATATATTTGAATAGTTAAAAAGATCTAAAAAGAAAAGTTATACATCAAAAAGGAGACTCAACTTCTATTTTGAACAAGTTTCTCTTGAATAATATTTCATTGGTGATTCCTATACATAATTAGATAGATGAAAGAACAAACTAAAATCAATTTTAAAAAATTTCCTTATTGAATTCTCGATACTCCATAATTCATTCTTATATATATATATATATATATATATATATAACCTCAAAATCTTAATATAAACACCAATATCACTACAAATAAATTTTCATATTTACCATCATCAAATTCAAGATATTAAATTTTCAATAGACTTATTATTGAAAACATCCCAATTCAAAATTTATTAAAAAAAAAAAAAACTCTTTATGGCAAACCATAACATCAATGAATGTATTAAAAAAATAAAAATTTAGACCCACTTTAATATTTTACTTTTTACAATAACCATTGAACTAATACGACATCAATATGATGCATACAATATCATAACATCATATCTCAAAAATTTTGTAAAGATTGAAAAATAGAGCACACAAAAAAAACCAAATTATCACATTCAAATAATGAATCCCTAACACATAAATTACATTTATCTTTGAGACTACAATAATCGTTGAAGGAATGTATTTAAAATATGTAAATGAACATAGATAAAATTTTGAAACATGCTAAGAATAAGGAGAATAAAATATTTGATTGAAAATACAAATTATAATTTTTTAATCTACCATTCTAAGGATTTTCTATCTTTGGTACATTTGTAAGAAGCCGTATATGAAGAACATTACATAGTTTTTCAATCTTTCTCATTTATATTCTGTGTCTAAATAGTTCATTAAATGGTGTTGTCGGAATAAAATAAGGATGAATTTTTTCTAGGAACCAAACACGTAAAGAGAAACTATTCACAATATCACTTTCTTTATTCTCAAGAAAATATTAACAAAAAAAAAAAAAAAAATTAATATAAGGTAATCGCCTGCCCCAAAAATAAGAAAAGTGCAGGAAATAAGAGAGCAAAAACATAGAAAATATGACAGAAATAAAATACAGAATGGACTCAGATTGCTAAGGCAATCATGTATAAAGATTTTATTAATCTTCTTGATCTTGTATTATAACGCTGTGCTAAGTATACATAAATAGAGTTTTTTGGAAAATCTAATTGAAAGTAAATTGCACGCAAACTGAGACTAAACTAATCTTTAACTATTCTAAAACTACTATTGCATGCGAACTAAGCAAGGAATAAGACTGAAAGGTAAACTGCTGTTTAACTGTAGATGAGCTAAGACCAAAAATATCAATCATGCAAACTGCATGCATGAAAACTGTGAACAAGTGAGGGAGGTGGAACAAGCAGTTTAAACAATAAGTAGAGAAATTAACTCCTATTGACTTCAGTTTCTAACATTCCCCCTTAATTTCTACCACCAACTACTTCAACATTTACAATGCCTAAATTTTGTCTTAGATAATTGAAAGTCTCCTTTGCTAATGCCTTTGTGAATATATCTACCAATTGGTCTTCAGATCTGCAGAACTCCAGATGGATTTATCCATTGTTCACTAACTCTCTGATAAAATGAAATCTTGTATCAATGTGCTTGCTCATCTTGTGAAAAACATGATTTTTGATAATGCAATTGTTGATTTGTTGTCACAAAAGATTGGTGTTGACTCCTTCTGTGCTTGTAATAAATTTGACAATACTCTCCTCATCCAAGTTGCTTGACATGCTGCTGATGTGGCTGCTACATACTCTACTTCAGCTGACAAAAGTGTCACTATAGGTTGCTTTTTGGATGCCCATGTGACCACAAATGTTCCTAAAAGGCATGTCTAGAAGTATTCTTCCTGTCATCAATACTACCTACAAAATCACTATCAGTATAACCAATCAAATAAAAATCATTAGTTGTGAAATATAAAATTCCATATTCTGTTGTTCCTACCACATATCTCAATATCCTCTTTCCAACTTGCCAATGTGAGTCTTTTGGTGACTCCATGAATCTAAAGATTAAACTGAACCCATACATGATATCTGGTCTTGTAGCTGTAAGATACATCAAACTACGAACTAGTCTTTTGAATGTTGTAGAATCAACATTAGACCCTTTGTCTTCTTTACTAATTTTGGTCCTTGTAACAACTGGTGTAAGTGCTGGTTTACAATTTAGCATTTTAAACCTCCTTAACACATCCTTTGCATATTTAGTTTGACAAGTACAAATTCCCTTCTCTGATTATACAACTTTTATGCCCAAAAAGTACTTCATTAATCCCAAATCTGTCATTTCAAATTCTTTCTTCATTGTTGATAAAAATGTGTCTATAGACAAATTTTCAGTGAAAATCAAATCATCAACATACAAATACACAATCAAAATCTGACCTTCTTTATTTATTTTTGTGTACAATGTAGGGTCACTATTGCTTCTGAAGAATCCATTATTTGTCATGTATTAATCAATCCTACTATACCATGCTCTTGGTGCTTGCTTGAAACCATAGAGGGCCTTTTTCAATTTTTAGACTTTTTCTTCATGTCCATGCACTTCATAACATGGTGGCTGTTTCATATACACTTCTTCATCTAGGAAACCATTCAAGAAAGCTGATTTGGCATCTATTTGATATACATTCCAATAATTTTGAACAGCTATTGCTAAAACCATTTTAATAGTATCAAGTTTAGCAACAGGAGCAATAGTTTCATTATAATCAATTCCATGTTCTTGTGCAAAATATTTTTCTACTAACCTTGCCTTGTATTTTTTAACATTTTCTTCTACATCAAATTTGGTCTTATAAACCCATTTGACTCCTATGCAATCCTTACCTTCAGGTAGATTAGTTAGATCCCATGTTTGATTTCTTTCAATGGCACTCATCTCTTCATCTATTTCTTTTATCCAATGTTCCTCATTAACTGCTTCTTCATAATACATAGGATTATGAGAGAAAAGAGCAAAATTTGAACACAAATCTAACTTCTCTTCTTCTTGATTATAAATCTCATTCAAGTTTCTCATTTTCTTACATTTAAATCTTGATCTTAAAGTGGCAAGAGTTGGATTTGATTCATCACTTACTTGTGAATTTGGAGTAGGATGACATGCATGGCTAGATGATTAACCTTGTGCTAAGCTCCTAGGTGTTCTTATTGGAGTGCTTGTTCTTGCTTGTGGAGAGGATTGATCACCTTACAAATTTTGTTCTTCAGATTTTTATTCATTTTGGGGAATTGGTGCTCCAATTGTGATGGTTTTATCAATGCTACCATCCCATACTTCTTCTTCCTTAAATTCAACATCTCTGTTAATAATCACTTTCTTTGAAATAGAGTTATACAACTTATAAGCCTTTGATTCTTCACTATAGCCAATAAAAATTCATTTCTCACCTCTATCATCAAGTTTTCTTCTCAATTTAGATGGTATAAGAGAGTATGCAATACAACCAATTTTTTTGAAATGATGTACACTATGCTTCTTACCACTCCAAGCTTCTTTTGGAATTCGATCTCTGACACTCTTTGTTGGGCTTCTATTCAAAATATATACTGCACATGCTACTACTTCTACCCAATATTGATTTGACAAATGTTTGGCCTTCAACATGCTTCTAGCCATCTCCATGATTGTTCTATTCTTTCTTTCTGCTACACCATTCTACTATGGTGTGTACCTTGTAGTCAGTTGCCTTTTAATTCCATGATATTTGCAAAAATCTTGAAATTCATTAGACATGTATTCACATCTTCTATCTGATCTTAGTACCTTGATGTAAAGGCCACTTTGCTTTTCAACCATAGCCTTGAATTATTTAAACTTTCCAAAGGCTTTAGACTTATTTTTGAGAAAATATATCCATGTCTTTCTACTAAAGTCATCAATGAAGGTTAGAAAATAAGAACTACTTCCAAATGATGGAATTTGCATTGTCCACATAAATCACTATGGACTAGCTCCAATATTACCTTTGCTCTATATGAGGCTCCTACTGGAAAGCTCTCTCTATGTTATGTTTCTAGAATGCAACTTTCACATGAACTAGTTGGTTGTATTATTAGTGGTAATCCCTTCACCATAATTTTCTTTTGTAACAAATTCAAACCTCCAAAATGTAAATGTCCATACCTTAAGTTCCATAGCCATGATTGGTCTAGATGCATGGTTTTGAAGTGGGCTTCCTCTTCTCCTTGGATGCACTGAATTCGAAGAGGGAACATTCGATTCTTGGTCATCTCCACTTTTCCTATCAACCTGTCATTTGGAAATTTGTCTAGTATTGTGCAAACATCATCCATAAAAGATACCCTGTAACCTTTATGTACTAACTATCCAACACTCATAAGATTATGCTTTAGTCTAAGTACAAAATAAATATCAGGAATAAACCTTCTTCCACCATTTTTTTTCCAAAACATTTATTACTCCTTTACCCATTACGTCCACTTTATTATCATTTCTTAATTTCACTTCAGATTTTATGAAATCATCAAAAATTGCAAAGAATTCTTTATTCCCTGTCATATGATTACTACATCCACTATCTAAGAACCAAATATCTCTAGCATTTTCTTGAGTAACATGACAAGTAAGAAATAAGCTTTCAGGATTAGAACTAGATTCATTTGTCTAACTAGCATTCTTTTTGTCCACATCTCCTTGTTTCTTTCTGCATTCACTTGCATAATGTCCATATTTTTTGCAGTAATAACATTAAATGTTAGATTTATCAAACTTTTGTGAATTTTACTGGAAGTGATTGTTGCCACGTCCTCTATCGTTGTAGTTTTGATTATTGTTTTCACCTTGATCTGGATTGTTCCTTCCATTTCTGCCTCTGCCTCTTCCTCTTCCTCTACCAAATGATACCTGAGACTTGAAATCATTCTCAAGAGAAGTATTGTTATTCCTATTTACTATGGATTCATGTGTTAACAAAGAACCTATTAATTCATCTACTGATAACTGTTCTAAATCTTTGGTTTCCTCAATAGCTACAACTATTGCATCAAATTTGCTGGGTAAACTCCTAAGTATTTTTTTATGATCTTCTGATCTGTTATTGTTTGTCCATTAGATTTAATTTGATTCACTATATTCAATACTTGACCCATAAATTGGTTTATAGACTCTGAATCATTCATTTGCAATTTTTCAAAATTTCTCTTAAAAGATTGCAATTTAGCAATTTTCACCTTTGTATTACCTTTATAGGTAGTCTCTAAGATTTTTCATGCTGATCTGGATCTCGATGCTGCTGTAACTCTGGAAAAAATAGATTCATCCAACGCTTATTGGATTAAAAAAGAGCTTTTGCATCTTTTTTCTTGTTCTCTTTAAGCTCTTCCTTTTGTGCTTGAGTTAATGCCTGATAGGCAACCTCATCTTGTGGTTCTACAAAACCATTCTCTACCAAATCCAAAACATCTTGTGAGCAAAACAATGTTCTCATTTTAATTGCCCAAAAATCATAATTCTTACCATCAAAAATAGAAATTTGGGGCTGAGAAATATTGTTATTTGTTGCCATGTCTCACATTGAACCTTTCAAAATGAACAACAACTTCTTTAAATTTCTACTCAGTGACTACATCCTCCTTGCCAAATCGGATTTCTGGTGCCATGATCAGATCCTCTCTTCTATGGCCGCCACTCAATCAGATTCTCTCTAGACATGGTTTTCACGCTCAAGACTTATTCTCTTTGCGTGACTCTCCTCCAAAATTGAAATAAGACTCCTGCGATTTGCCTATGCTCAGGGAGCCACTATAATCATATGCGTTGTTGGATCTGCATCCTTTTTATAGCAAATCCCATGCTTGGTCAAGACTTCTTCATTTAGACTACACTCAAACTTTTAGTAGTGCAGGTTGCCATGTATCTTTTTCTTCTACTCTTTTCCTCAAACTTATTCATCGCTAATCTTTCTTAGACATATTTCTCTGTAGACTTCTTGCTACTGTGCATCGCCACTTTTTACCCAACCATACAAGAGACTCGAATGCACCACAAGCTATTGCATTATCTGCTGCAACGTCCCTGCGCTTCAATACCCCTGCACTATGCATAAATACCAACTTGGCGCTCTGATACCAGTTTGCAGGAAATAAGAGAGCAGAAACATAGAAAATATGATAGAAATAAAATATAGAATGGACTCAGATTGCTACGAAAATCATGTATAAAGATTTTATTAATCTTCTTGATCTTTTTGATCTTGTATTACAAAGGTGCGCTAAAGATACATAAATAGAGTTTCTTGGCAAATCTAACTGAAAGTAAACTGCATGCAAACTAAGACTAAACTAATCTTTAACTAATCTAAAACTGCTACTGCATGCGAACTGAGCAAGGAGTAAGACTGAAAATATCAATCATGCAAACTTCATGCATAAAAACTACAGACAAGTGAAGGAGGTGGAACAAGCAGTTTAAATAATAAGTGGAAAAATTAACTCCTATTGACTTTAGTTTCTAACAAAAAGCAAGCGATCAATAACAATTAGAGATCATGAAAAGCGGTTATCCGTCTGCCCCCGGCCCTCCCGCTCTAGAGCACCAACCAAAACAAAAAAAAAAAAAAAAAGGCGGGGGAAAGAAAAACGAAAAACAAAAGAAGAAAAAAAGCAGTAACAGTTTAAAGAGATTATGAAAAGCGACATTTGAAAAAAGAATATCATAGATCTTTCTCTAAATAACATATTGAAATAAGAAATTACAAGCTTAAAAATGTCTATTGCCTGGAAGAGAAAACAAAAACAGAAGCTTTTTAATTTCTAAGAAGAAATTTCGGAAAAAGTCATGTTTTAAACTTTGATAGCTTAGATAAAGTTGATGCAATCAAATGTAAGTTATAACTTATATAATTTCATTTCTATTAAATATATAAAACAATTAATATTCAAGGTGAGAACAGGATATATACATTTTATATAATATATTTATATATAAAAAAATCATTAATATGAAATTTATAATTTTTAATTATATATATATATATAATATATAAACTTAGGTTTATTATAAATTATTTTTATGATCCCTTCATTACCAATTATGAATTGTGTGATATTAATGAAGGCAATCGCTTACAATTTTACTCTTTCCCCATATTAGAAATGCAGCCCAAATAAACAATCATGTCTTACACACATTTCTTCAAGCACTTACTCGCATATTTATTCCTATATCATCGTTATAAATGATGTATAAAATCATTACTTCCTCTAGTGTACACAAGGAAAATAAATTCGTAAATTCTGATTTTACATTAATACTTTTTAATTTTATACTAATAGTAAAAGGGAATCTTAAACATGCAGCTTCACAATAAAAGACATTCCTATGAAGCTAATACACCTAATCGATTTTGATTGTGGAAATAGTGAATTTTATTTAATCTGGAGGCTCATTACGAGGGGCGAAGCCTCAAGATTCGTCTCAGAAAAAAAAGAAATATGATGTTTTTGCCTATTCAGAGGCTGCCAAGTGTAGGGAGATGAAACGCATGTACAGATAGCTACAACAAAGACTTCGTTTTGGCTTCATTTTGTGGTCATTTTAGTCAGTTTTTGCAGGCATCATGTTGCTACCTTCCCAAATGCACTGCAATGGAGAGAAAAAATGGCTGTTGCTGCATCTTCTGAAACTATTTGCCCATTTTTTAAAATGCTCTTCTCGCTTCTTCTGCACTACAAAATCCGGTGATGAGAGATGCAAAATAGGCTTCTGTATACACAAAATTTGCTTTTATATTCAGAAGCTCTGCTCGTGTGGATCCTAGTTGTGATTGCAGGCTTAATATTTGTTGCTGTAGTTGAGACACTGCGTCAACACAACTGTGGACAGGGTCATGCAGTCTCGCAGTTGCTTTATAAACCATGCTGCTTACAGCATCTTCTCTCTTCTTTGTCGGAATATTCTGCAACACCAAAACAACTCAAAACAAATAATAAATTGTAGTCAGGGCTCCTCCAATATCCATAAAAACTCATTTACAATTTTTGTCGAAAATTTCACTTTGTTTCAGAATAAACACTGAAATTTTCCTGTAATCAAACATATTTTTATCGGATGAACATGCAGAAAACTATTTAGATTGATGATGATGATGCCTACAAAAAGAATATGCTCCAGGCAACCTTCTATATCCATATGGAGATACGCACGCCATATGATTATTTGTAGATGCAACTGTCGCAGCCATTACTGTATCTCCTTGCAGTCGCTTATTCTGCTCTTGTAATCTCAGCCTTTCAAGCTGCACCATGCCAAGCCCTCTCTGGGGATACCACTTTTGCACCATCCCATTGATCTTCGCCTTCTTCATTGCCTTCACGCAATCCTTGTTATCACCACATCCAGGTTTGAACCTTCTGAAGCAACCTTTTCATCCAATAGCATTAACGTTGTTTACCGTATCAAGTTCTGATCTCTCTTTTTTTTTTTTTTTTTTAACTCAGCCCAAAAGCAACACCGCCACCATTCTTTTTATCTCAGTTGTTTCAACTGAAGCGGAACATCATTCTCTTTCAGTCAAGGATTTTAATGAACTCAAAAAGCCCCTCTGCGCTTTCCATAGACTACAAATATGTGTTTATCTCCACGTCTGGACATGACATATATATAATGTATATGCACTCTGTTCATCTTTCTTTGTGGGAGTGTGAGCCACTTCACATCTATTTCCTGTGTTTAACAATTATACCATGAAAGCGACTTTCTTCGATTCTCTCATGAGTTTTATTATATGTTGGCCGGCACATATTGGATTTTAAGTTATTGTGAATTGATGGTAAGGGTAGAAGGAGGCCCACATTTAGTTAGTATAGTTTATGATTGGTTTTGGGGGCTTTATTTGGGAATTAAATGGTAGGGCTAAAATCTTTAAAAGGAGTGACAAGCACAATATTTACTGTCATTTTGACAAGTCATGGATGGTCTCTTTCATCTTTTCAATTGTTTATTATGGGTTATTTTATTGGGATTTTCATAATCATGATTTTTCTTTGTTTATTGATCTAATCAATCTCTCATTAGCCTTTAGTTAGGATATATTGAAATTTCAAGAAGATTTTATTTTGGCTAGAAAATATTTATTTTTATTTAAATTGTTTTATTCTAGAATTAAAAATTTTCTGACTGTTATCACTATTAATTCTTGTTACATAGATTCACATAATTTGAATGTTTATTTCATTTAGAATATAAATAGTTAATAAATTTCTCTTTGTAGTATTTTTTATTAGCCAACTAGTAATGTTGAATTTGGTGTTGGGTCAGGGGAAAAAATCAACAAGTGTTGTGTGAATGGCACAACAGTTCTAAGTTCATTGCCATTCATATGATTTACATATTATATAAAATAATATTTATATGTATTTGGTCTATTATATACTAATACATACTAGATATAATCAAAATACAAAAATATAAAATTCCTCTAGCTTTCTTTGCACCTTCAGGGCAATTACTAGTTTTTGGTGATGTAATCTCATATCAAGTTATATATACACATTTTAAAAGTGTCTAATCAAATAAGATATTTCACTTCCACTATAAATTCTTTACCTATATCTTATCTTACATATATAAGAAGGACCAATTCTTTACCTATATCTTATCTTACATATATACGAAGGACCAGTAAATAGGCTTCACTAAAATGCAAAGGTTAACATATGAATTATGTTCTCTAAATGTTTAAAATTATATCAAAAAGCCTTTTCTACTTGAAATGTAGAGTAATTTGAGAGAACAAAAAGATAAATTTTTGGTAGAATTGAAATCATGACCTTGTAGATTTATATATAAATATTTGAGGAGAAGAAATATATATTTTAAGTTGCATATGTATTACATAGGTACATAGAATCGTGAAAAATTCATATCGTCATCCAAAACATTTACAAAAGGTTTCATTTCCTTATAGAGGCTTCACAAGAATGCAAAGACCAAAACATGAGTTGTATCCCAAATACTTAAAATTTATGCTAAGAAATATTATCTACATGAGAAGATGCTAGTGACATTTTCAAGATATTTCAAAATACATCCTAAGATAAGAAAGATAACACAGGGCTTTGAAAATAAAAGCTTCATGTCCTAATGAAACATCTAATATATATGTTTTGTATGGCAAATATTAAAGATTCAATTGACAAGCCTTCTTTTTCTAAGAATATCTCGGTGGTGGCTTGAAACTATTTCAAAATGTAGGGCACCATGAAAACTAAGATATGGATTTGGTAAAAATCAAATCATAACACTATAGACATGTGCTTTGCTTTTTAGATGAAGAAATGACCCCTATATTTGGTATGTACTAGGTAGGTTCAAGGAGCTATAAAAAAAACATATAGCCATTTAATTTTAAGGAACATAAAAATAAAATAATAAAATTCATGCATATAAATTATATTTTCCAACGTATATTGTATAATTATTAAAATAAAAATACTAAATTACAATTCAAAATTACAAGTGAATATACATACCTTGGTGAGTATATGTACAGAGGACATTGTAGCAGCAATGCCCAAGTCTATCTTGACTTGTAATGATAGAGAAGTGTCCACCCTAGTCATCAAATAAACAAACAACTAATAATTAATATCTTGGGCAATTCATTTATTAAACAAGTTGCTAACAAACTTAGTCCTGCATAAGATATGAAAAAAATCTAATGAGGTCATGAGAAGCATGAATGTGATAAATGGATATGTGCAACATGTGACTTGTAACACCAGACTGAAGACGAGAAATGTCAATTTCATGAGAGAGAATGACAAGATGAGGGAGGATTTTTTAATGAATTTTGTGAAATTGAGTCATTAAATGCAAGTTAGGTGTTGAAACATCCGTGATATATACCTATATATACTATATTAAATGCTTGTATAGCTTTGTTGAGGTGAATTTCAGATTTTAACCTAATTACTTGGTGA